>QXTE01000644.1:57018-176820 GCA_003942145.1 Platysternon megacephalum | reverse complement strand
GTTATTTTATTTGTATTTTTTTTTTCATCTTTTTGATTTTTTTTTAAATTTGATTTTTTCCCCTCGAATTTGGTGCCCCATTTAACTTGGCACCCTAGGCGACCGCCTAGTTCGCCTATAGGGACGGGCCGCCCCTGCAAGCAACCAAGGATAAGGGGGAATGGACTTAACCTCCATGAATTTATCTAGTTCTCTTTTAAACACTGTCCTAGCCTAGTCCATGTTACCATGTGTATCATGTTGCCGCTGATAACAGCATCAGAGAGGTATATACATGACTACTGTCATCTGTGGAATGACAATCCAGGAGCGACATGTTAGTGACTGTTTAGTAGCAGGAGCAGCCACTCTCCTCCTACCCTTTCCATGGTTCCCATGGGTGTCTGTCTTCACTATTAGCCCTCTGTACCACATTCTGAGTAGTTTCCCTTTCTAGGAAATCCTGGTGCTTGTGCACTCAGCTGGAGAGATGAACAACCTGCCAGAGTGGGTGATAGTGAGGGTGAGTTCACAATAACTCCTTCCTTGCCCTGGCTACACTCTGATCATTGGTATCCCAAATGATGGGGTCTAAATTAGATGTTGGAGTCATTGTGGTTAGTTCCGTGAAAATATCTGCTCAATGTACAATGGCAGACAAAACAAGCTCACAGTGTTAGGAACCATTAGGAAAGGGATAGATGATAAAGCAGAAAATATAATGCCACTATATCAATCCTTTGTATGCTCACACCTTGAATACTCTGCATTTTTGCTTGCTCCATTTCAAAAAGGATATATTAGACTTGGAAAAGGTACAGAGAAAGGCAACAAAAAGGAGGAGGGCTATGGAACAGCTTCCATATGAGGAGAAATTTAAAAAGACTGGGCCGGTTCATCTTAGAAAAGAGACAACCAAGGGGTGAGAGATGATAGCAGTCTATCAAATCATGAATGGGGTGGAGAAAGTGAATAAAAAAGTGTTGTTTACCCCATTCACATAATATACGAACTAAGGGTCACTCACTGAAATTAAAGCAAACACCAGGAAGTACTTCTTCATGTAATGCACTGTCAACCTGCCAAACTCATTGCTGTGGATATCCTGAAAGCCAAAAGTATAACGACGTTCAAAAAATAATTAGGTAAGTTCCTGGAGGCTATTGGCCAAGCTTACCTAGGTGTATCCTTAAACATTCAGCTGCCAGATACTGGGACTGGACACTGGAGGATGGATCATTTGCAAAATGCCCCGTTCTGTTCATTCCCTCTAAAGCATCTGGCAGCTGCTGGGGGAAGACGGGATACTGGCTAGATGGACCTTAGGTCGGACCCAGTGTGGCCATTCTTATGGATGGTAGTCAGGGTGCTCTGTGCCTGAAGCCGAACGCAATGATCACCATTATCCCCGCTCACAGACAAGGGAGCTGAGGGGGAAGCGCAGTGATCCCCCCTCACCACCGTTGTTGCCAAGAGGCAGCGGTGTGTGAAACCTCCCCCTCCCCAGGGGGCTCGTTTTTAAGGGCCCACCCTCCCTATGTACTGATAGGCCATACACCTCTGTAAGGCCCCCGCACGAGACGCACAGCCATTAAGGGACACGCGCAGCTATCGCCAGAGGGAGAACCCAGCTCGCCACAGCCGCGGGCGCTGCGCTAACATTGGACACAGACCCCGGCTTCTCCTATTCCCGCCGCCAGGACACCCTCTGCTGCGCGCGCATGCGTGCACGCGCACCGGCCGTTGGCCGCAGGCCGTGGCCCCGCCCCCTCGGGGCCGCGCGGGGAGGGCGCCGGGGACACACACGAGCGGGGCCCCGCCTTTCCTGCCGGAGGGAGCTGATCGTGGTCAGACGGGAAGATGGCGAACCTGGAGGAGCAGCTTTCGGATGAGGAGAAGGTAACGCGGGCCGGGGCAGCCCCCGGCGGGGCTCGGGACCGGGCTGGGCTCTCGCCGGCTCAGGTGGCGGCGTTTGTATTTTTAGCTTCCTCCCTTTCCGGCGCTGTCAGTGAGAGGGCGCCGGGCAGCGGGGCCGGCCAGGGGCCTCTCCCGCCGCGCCTTGTACGGTCCGAGGGCTGAAAATAGGCCCCAGGCGCCAGGCTGGGGGGCAGGATCCGGTGTCCGATGCATGAGGCCGCCCGGCCGGCCCAGAGAGCTCGGCCTCAGGCGCTGCCAGTTTCCTTCTCCCTCCCCCCACCTCCCTTTCCGGGGCTCGCCCGATCCTCGCCCTGGGCGGCTGCTGCCTAATATTGATCGAGGGCGTGGGGAGAGCGAGGCTGGTGGCGGGGTCTCGGAGACGGGCCCTTCCCCTCGCCCCGCTCCGGCGGCCTGCCTGGGAGCTCCCTGTCTCCAGAGCTGCTCGCAGGCTGGGGTGTAAGGGCTGAGTTCAGTGCCTCCCCCAGCCCCCATTGAAGGGAGGGAGACGAATGGGGCTGGTTTCTGGGTGGTGTCTGTAGTGGCTCCCCTCACTTCCGGGGGTAAAATAAAGGGAGACTTCTCGCGGGTTGGAGGAGACTTTTTGGGTGGTGTGTATCGTCTACCCCCATTGCTGGGGGAGAGTGGGTGGAGAATTCAGATCCCACCCTTAGGGATGAATTATAAGGATGGAGCTTAAATACCCTCCCAGGAGACAGGGTTGTGGCTCAGTGAGATGTTTATAATCTTTCCCTGGCTATGTGAAAAATTTATTTGCTTACTTGGTCTCTGTGGCTTGAAAATAGCTCCCTAAAATGGTGCTTCAGGGAAGGGACAGCTTGTAAAACCCAAGTGTTAGCGCTGCTCCTCTTCCTTTCCTCTGTTGGAGGGAGGCTCATTGCAGTTGCCTATGAAAAGGAGGCTTCAGAGTCAGGGTGTGGAGATGTGTCAACATGATGGTGATGTACAGCTCTCATGTCTTTATGTAACTGTCATCTCTAATAAATGCAAGTTTTCAGGGCTGCTGAAGTTGTGAAGGCAACTCAAGTGTGGGAGATTTTAAGGAATTGAGAGAGGCCTTACATTTCCTTGAAATTAAAGGGAAGACTTTTAAAATGCCTTAATGTTAATTGTCATGTGGGAGTCTTCCACCATTTCTGAGGCCTACTAGGACTGAATTTCAGAAGCAGGTGGCTAAATGAAAAGGCACTATGAGTCATGAGAAGTATAGTAGTTTAGCACCAGAGCATAGCGTGGGTCATAGTTCCTCAGGATGGAGACTTTAAGGCTGTAGTTTATCCTTTTAATTCATTGAGTACTGCTCCTGTTTGTGATGTCAGCAGAATAGGTAAGATTAGCTACCGTGAGCGCTAAAATATACAAATTTGTAGTTGGATATTCTGGTCCATATTTTGTCTGGAAAAGTTGCTTTAAAAAAACATAAGGAAATAAAAATAACATTAAACAAAGACACTTTGGCATCCTCTGGGTAGAAATGTTGCCAATTTTGGTTGGAGGTATTTCTGGAGGTTTCATCACATGACATAATCTCTAATTAAAGATTAATCTT
The DNA here is from genome assembly GCA_003942145.1 of Platysternon megacephalum. Classification (NCBI taxonomy): domain Eukaryota; kingdom Metazoa; phylum Chordata; order Testudines; family Platysternidae; genus Platysternon; species Platysternon megacephalum. The sequence goes on along the minus strand of QXTE01000644.1, from coordinate 173,357 downwards.
TAATTCCTGGAGACTCCAGGGCAACCCTATATTCACATAGCATACCTAGGGATAAACTTGGAAACAACATCTACTTATCTGGCTGAAAAGTACTTATCACTACTTGTCACTACATTGCCATATCTTCACTCTGTTACACTAATAAATTCTGTTCCTCAAATCAATTGACTCTCACTGCAGCTAATGGAGTCTAGGCTCTTTTCCCTCCTACCACTCATCTAATGAAGTTCTGAGGTCTCTTCCTGCAATTCTGATTTCTCTTCCTTTCCCCCAAAAGTACACAAATGAATTCTGGACTCTCTCCTTCCTTCTCAGTAATAAATTATAGGCTCATGAAATAAATGACGTGCTCCCCACTGCTATAAGTAAGGCTCAGATTTTCTCATGGATATTTTAAGTAAAAGTCAGACAGGTCACGGGCAATAAAGAAAAATTCACAGAAGCCATGACCTGTCCGTCACTTTTACTAAAAATATTTGTGACAAAATGGGGATCAGCGAGTCCCCGCACCACCTGCAGCGGGACAGCTCTACGGTGGCTGGGAGCTGCGCGGCCCTCTCCACCTGCAGCAGCTGGGGGCTCTGGGGTACTCCTGCTGCCTGCAGCTCCAGGGGTCCCCTGGTGGCTGGGAGCTCCAGGGTGCGCCTGCAGCTCCGAGGTGCCCCTGCCACGGCAACCCCCCGCCGCCGGTGGTGGCTGGGAGCTGCTGGGTTCCCCTGCTGTTCGGGGGGGCCCCACTGCCCGCGGCTGCAACCCCCGCCACCCACAGCGGCCGAGTGCTGCAGGGGTACACCACAGCTCCTTCCCCCCACGGGTGGCAGGGGACCCTGCAGCTCCCAACTGCCGCAGGCAGAAGTCTTTTAGGTCACTGGAAGTCACAGATTCCATGACTTTCAACGACCTCCATGACTAAATCGTAGCTTTAGCTATAAGTTAATACTGGGCCTCAGTGTAGGGCTCATCTGGGACTACAGAGTTTCAGCGCATGAAGAAGCCCTGTGCCTCCCACTAACTCTTCTTCAGATGGGTTAATCCTTTTCCTTGTCCTAGCCTTGGCTCAAGTTGCTTTGCCCCTGGTCTTTAAAGAGAAATGGTGTACCGTCAGTGCTTTCTGTGCCCTCCTAAAATGTGCTGGCAGCTTAGAGGCTCTCTGATTCCTGTCTGTCTCTCCTCTCTTGTTAAAGGAGTGGCATAGGAGTGTCTCTTTTTTTCTTGCAAAGATGGAGGCAGTGACTTCCTGGTACCCAGCTCAACCCTGTCACCTGTGCAAAATTCTGATTGTCTTGGGTGAGTGTGTGTTTTCCATGCCCGGAGTTTGTCTGGTTGGGCAATACAAAAAAAGGGTAATATTGCAAGTCGTTTACAAAAGTAGGTTGGTGTGAGTACAAAGTGCTGAGATGCTTGAAAGTTTTCAGTTTGTGTAAAGGAGGCACATTTAACAGTTAGGGAAATCAAACTGTTTGATAAGGTTCCTTAGAATATCTGATTATACCCATCAGACCTGCATTTGTCCTTTCCAAAGCAGCAGTGTCCAGTACACACTATAACCCGCTATAGCTTCCATGAGTATTCTTTTGAAAGATTAGGCTTCCCAGATGACACACTTTTTTTTTTTTTTTTTTTTTTTTTTAACTTCTAGAGCATCTATTTCTGTAGCACTTATTTACACACCTTATTAAGAATGTAAAAACAGCCATACTGGGTCAGACCAATGGTCCATCTAGCCCAGTATCCTGTCTTCTGACAGTGGCCAATGCCAGGTCCTTGAGAGGGCATGAACAGAAGAGGCAGTCATCAAGTGATCCATCCCCATTGTCCATTCCCAGCTTCTGGCAAACAGGCTAGGGATGCTCAGAGCATGGTGTTGCATCCCTGTCCATCCTGGCTAATAGCCATTGATGACTTTATCCTCTGTGAACTTATCTAGTTCTTTTTTGAACCCTGTTATAGTTTTGGTCTTCACAACACCCCGGCAAAGAATTCCACAGGTTGTCTGTGTGTTGTATGAAGTACTTCAATTTTTTGTTTATTTTAAACCTGTTGCCTATTAATTTTATTGGGTGACCCCTAGTTCTTGTGTCATGAGAAGGAGTAAATAACATTTACTCATTCACTTTCTTCACACTAGTTCAGGTTTTATAGACCTCTTAGTTGTCTCTTTTCCAAGCTGAAACATCCAAGTCTTTTTAATCTCTCCTCATACATAAACTCTTCCATACTCCTAATCATTTTTGTTGCCCTTTTCTGTACTTTTTCCAATTCCAGCATATCTTTTTTGAGATGGGTTGAGCAGATCTACTACACGCAGTATTCAAGATGTGGTCATACCATGGATTTATATAGAGGTATTATGATACTTTCTGTCCTGTTAATTAGCTCTTTCCTAATGGTTCCTAACATTGTGTTAGCTTTTTTGACTGCTGCACGTTGAGTGGATGTTTTCAGAGAACTATCCCCAATGACTCCAAGATCTCTTTCTTGAGTGGTAACAACTAATTTAGACCCCATCATTTTGTATGTATAATTTAGATTCTTTTCCAGTGTGCATTATTTTGCATTTATCCACATTGAATTTCATCTGCCATTTTGTTGCCCAGTCACCCAATTTTGTGTGATCTCTTTGTAACTCTTCGCAGTCTGCTTTGGGTTTAACCATCTTAAATAATTGTGTATCATCTGCAAATTTTGCCACCTCACTGTTTACCCCTTTTCCAGCTCATTTATGAATATGTTGAACAGTACTGGTCCTAGTACAGACCTTTGGGGGACACCGCTATTTACCTTTCTATTTATTCCTTCCCTTTGATTCCTATCTTTTAACCAGATGCTGCTGATCCATGAGAGGACCTTCCATCTTATCCTATGACAACTTACTTTGCTTAAGAGCCTTTGGTGAGGGACCTTGTCAAAGGCTTTCTGCAAGTCTACGTACCCTATATCCACTGGCTCACCCGTGTCCACATGTTTGTTGACTCCCTCAAAGAATTTTAATAGGTTGGCAAAACGTGATTTCCCTTTACAAAAACCATGTTGACTCTTCCCCAATATATTCTGGATGACTTTACATTAAATCTCTATGGAAGTACACCTCTACCCCGATATAACGCTGTCCTCGGGAGACAAAAAATCTTACTGCATTATAGGTGAAACCGCATTATATCGAACTTGCTTTGATCCACCGGAGTGCGCAGCCCCGCCCTCCCGGAGCGCTGCTTTACCGTGTTCTATCCGAATTCATGTTATATCGGGTCACGTTATATCAGAGTACAGGTGTATTTTAGTTGTGCTGTCCTTTACAGTAAGGTGTGTGCCACTCATGAAGCTAATTATTCTTACATTATTAAATTTAAATGACTGCTGAATGATTTTATGCTTTGAGTAGATTGAGTGGAAGACAAATATTCATATTTTACAGCAAAGGTGTACCAGATGGTTTTTTCCTGATTAAACAGAGCATATTTTAAGCCAGCAATTTACTCAAGTTGAACTTCTACTATTTGTGATCCCTAGACAAGACTTAGGAGTAAGTTTTCTAAATGTATGTGGACATGTTTAGTCAAATTCGTCTCTTATTGGCACTTACTATGGATGTCAGAACAAGTTTTCTTTTTCTAAGCTAAAATGTGGCAAGCTAACCAGCTTCAGACTTGTTAGCCTGCATTTTGAGGGATTCTTTCTATAGTATTTAAGATAAACCATTTGAGTTAACACAAATGAAAATACACAGCCTTTTCCTGTTGAGATAGGGCTGTAATGTTACTCTTAGAGTATAGGAGTGCTTCTGGAGAGGGGGAGGAGAAACATGTTAATCTTCCCCTGCCCCAGCAGTAGGTCACACTTGTGCTGCTTCTCTATTTTGCTTTCCTCATGATGCAATAGACTGAAACTGACTACAATCATGTAATAATCATGCTGTTGGTGATCCTCCTAATATAGGGGGACTAGTGGGACAGGTGCTATTTGCAGAAGTATAGGCATAATCCTGGTAAAGAGGGCAGAAATGCAGAGAAGTAAGAAGGGAGTAATACCAGGCTCTGTACTGGATTTTATGATATCCAAATGCCTCTTTGCCTGGCATATAAATGAGAGAGCTGGGTGGTCTAGTGACAGTACCAATTCAGAAAGAATCATGATTGATTTCTTGTTCTATGTACTAGTGGTGGTTGGAAGTGCTGCCAAGGCAACACTGAGGTCATGAGGAAAGGATATGCTTCTTGTTGCTCTCCAGTAGTCACTTCAGGATGACTAAAAAGGTAGTACACCTCTACCCCAATATAACGGTGTCCTCGGGAGCCAAAAAAATCTTACTGCGTTATAGGTGAAACCGCGTTATATCGAACTTGCTTTGATCCGCCGGAGTGTGCAGCCCCACCTCCTCGGAGTGCTGCTTTACCGCGTTATATCCGAATTCGTGTTATATCGGGTCACGTTATATCGGGGTAGAGGTGTATTAGTAAGCTCTGAAACAATTCAGATTGAGACCTCAGGTGGTTGGCAGAATGTGTAGGACTAGAAGCTGGCAGACAAGTAGGACTTTTGGTTTCCTCTGCACTGCTGCCGTCCAGATCCTGCTCCTCATTCCATTGCCTGCTGCCCAGGGGAAGTGAGAGTGTGATAGGGCAATGTAAGCAGCCAGAGACAGTGAGTGGACAGTCAGCAACCTATCCCTGCCCTGCTTGTGTCCTGGAGGCGCCTCCTCTGCCCTGTAACTGATGCCCAGATCCTTCTCTCTACACTGCTGCCTGCTACCCAGGGGAAGTGAGAGCATGGGGGGGGGGACTGTCTCTGGGACATGCATGACCCACCTAGACCTTTTCCCTAACTGTCTATTTGGGGAACACTCTTCTAAATAAATTAACTGAAGCCTATTGGGAAAGGATAGCATCTATTGAAAGTCAGCCCTCTGAAAGATAATCCACATACTTTTGATCTGTTTAACATGTACATGGGAGTGGTAAAAACATTCAGGAAATAACCCTGCATTTTATGAAAGAGCCACATCTTAGAGGCTGCACTTGCTGATGAGAGAATACTGGCTTCAGGCGGTAAGCTTTCGTTTAACCTGAGTAATTAGAATTTCTATCCTTATAAGAAATGCATAATTTTTGTGAAAGAAAAATCCCTTTTAACATGTATATGATCATAAGACACACAATTAGGACATTAGCATTGACTAAAAATATCTCTTGGAATATAGGGTACTTTCATAACCTCTTGTGATTATAACGCTTGGCTCAAGCATTTAGGATCTGTTTTAAGTACTAAATTTAGTCCTGGTGCTGATAGGGAAATTCAGGTATTTCCCTAATCCTAATATTTCCCCCCCCCTGAAATGGCTTTTGAGTCATAGGCATCCTACTGCAGCTACAGTGGGGGACAGTTTTAATTTTTGCTACTTTAATGAAAGATGTGTCCTTTGAATCTGGTCTATCCAGCTTGTCTTCCAAACTTAGTCTAGCAAGTTTATATGCTCTGCACTGGTCATTTGGGATGAGACATGGAGACAGCAGATAAGTAGGAATGGAGTGAACTGGAGTTGTTAAACAAGAGTTGAAAAACATATTAGCCAGAATGAAACTCTTGTGCTGCTGCGTCGCCTGCAGTTTAAAGGATTAAAACAGATTTTGTATGTTCATAGTTATAGGTAGCTGTAATACTGTCAATTTTATAGTTAATTAACAAATACAATTTACTAAATAACTTGTTATAAAGCAAGATGTACCTAAATTCTGCTGCATAATCCTTGGATTTTGTGGGTATTCTGGAAATCTTGTAGCAGTGTCAGATAAAGCAAAAATTGAGGTTTCCAATGAGTTAGATGTTATCTGGTGTTTAAATTTACTGGTATGGAATTTTCTGGGTGCAGGGACAGGTCCCTCACTGCTTCTCCATAAGCTCCGTGTTTAGCCCATTTAAAAAAATAGTGCCTCTAGAGTGCTCCTATCCTTTGGCTTCAGGAAGCATTCTAAGGTTGCATTCTTCCATGTAAAGTAGTGTGACATTATTAAACCAATAGCTCAATATGCTTTTGCTAAAGTGCTCATTGCTATAATATCTAGATGCTGCTGCTGAAGTCTTCAGTCTTAAAATTAAGGTTCTGACCAGTTGTGGTCTTGAAAGAGCTTATGGTTATTTTCATAAAAATATGTTACTTCAGTATCACTTTGGTGATTGCATTCTTTTTATCTAAATTCCTCCTGAAATTCTTGGCTGGATACTATATTTGTTTTTTGTCCTAACCTGTTAAGTACTAGTACTATTATGTGCTGTTAAACCTTTACAATAGTCCATTGAGAGCTGAATTTCATTGGTGGGTGAATAGATCACTATCCTTTATAGCGGTGGTTCTCAACAAGGGGTACGCAGAGGTCTTCCAGGCGTTATATCAACTCATCTAGATATTTGCCTAGTTTTACAACAGGCTGCATAAAAAGCACTAGCGAAGTCACTATAGACTAACATTTCATGCAGACAATGACTTGTTTATACTGCTCTATATAGTACACACTGAAATGTAAGTACAATATTTATATTCCAATAGATTTATTTTATAATTATATGGTAAATATGAGTAAGCAATTTTTCAGTAATAGTGTGCTGTGACACTTTTGAATTTTTATGTCTGATTTTGTAAGCAAGTAGTTTTTAAGTGAGGTGTAACTTGGGGATATGCAAGACAAATCAGACTCCTGAAAGGGGTACAGTAGTCTGGAAAGGCTCAGAGCACCTTAAGCAGGGGTTCTCAACCCGTAGGTTTCACCACTTTTTCTTCCTTCAATTCTTACACTTTCATTCAAGGATTTTTTTTTTTTCTAGCTCTTCAGGTTGCAGAGATTATACTTTATTCATACCTTTGACGTAAACAGTTGCATTAATGTCTAAGGCCTTGTCTACACTGGCAAGTTTCTGTGCAGTAAAGCAGCTTTCTGCGGTGTAACTCCCGAGGTGTACACACTGCCAATCTACTTAGTGCACAGAAACTGCGCAGTTGCAGCACTGTAAAAAAATCACTCCGACACGAGGCGTACAGCTTTCTGCGCCAGGGCTACCGCGGTGCCAGTGTAGACACCCTGGTCGATTACAGTGCTGTGATTGGCCTCCGGGAGGTGTCCTACAATGCCTGTTCTCGACTCTCTGGTCATCAGTTTGAACTCTACTGCCCTGCCCTCAGGTGACCAACCGTGAGCACCACCAATTAAATTCCTTGGGAATTTTGAAAGTTCCATTCCTGTTTGCTCAGTGACGCGTGCAGTGGTCTCAGTGCATCTTTCCAGGTGACTATGCCTGCTCCACGCCCCAGGTGATCCCCGTCTGGAAGCAATGCTGAGCTGCTGGACCTCATCAGCATTTGAGGAGAGGAGGCTGTCCAGTCCCAACTGCGCTCCAGCCGTAGGAATTATGATGCCTACGGACAGATTTCATGATGCATGACAGAGCGGGGCCATGACTGGGACACACTGCAGTACGGGGTCAAAGTGAAGGAGCTGCGGAATGCCTACCACAAGGCGCGGGAGGTGAGCTGCCGGTTCTACAAAGAGCTGGACATGATACTCGGTGGCGACCCCACCTCCACTGCAAAGGCCACTGTGGATACTTCGGTGGCTCGTGTGCCAGTCGAGAGTGGACCGAGCCAGGAGGAGGAAATCTTGGATGAGGATGTGTAGGGGGAGGGGGACCCAGAGGTCAGAGATGCATGCAGCCAGGAGCTCTTCTCTACCCTGAAGGAGTCTAGCCAGTCACAGCTGTCGGAGCTTGGCGAAGCGCAAACAGGAGAGGAGGCCCCTGGTAAGTGGCTTTGATTTTGGGAATCGCTAAAGCGAGTTGTTGGGGGCAGGAGGGTTGCAGAAAGTAGGCTTGTGTCTGTATGATGCGTTTACCATCACATGCCTAGTCTGAGCGGCGGAACAGGGTGTTGATTGACTCCCTCACTTCACAGGAATCTGCCTCAGATCTCTAGGAAGCTCTCATGGAGATACTGGGCAATCCACTGCTGCAGGTTCTTTGGCAGAGCTGTTTTGTTTCTTGTCCCATTAAGGGTAAGTTTCCCGTGGCACTCTGCTTGGGGGGGAACCATTGCTGCAAACAGGCAAACTGCATAGGGGCCAGGGCGGAAGCTGCAGTCTTGGAGAAGACCCTTCCTTGATTCCCTGCTCACCCTCAGCAGCGAGATATCTTCCATAATGAACACAGCCTGTGCAAAATGTGGGGACAGTAATGATTATAAGGCCCCTCCTACAGTGCTGGCTTTCCCCAAGAGCCACATGCCCAGTGTACAGTACGGACCTGGAACACTAATTTCCTCTACCATTTTGGGGGTCTTGTGGCTCATGTGTGCTTGCTTGGGGTCAGCCAGTTAGTGATAAGTATGTGAATAGTGGCTGTGTTTTAAATCACTGATTCAGTGGTCTGTGTGTTGCAAACAATACTGCTTCTGTAAAACGTTGCATTTTGGCTTCACGTATATGACCTCAAGAGCCCAGCCTCCCTCTTTATCACCGGCTGAATGGCTGCGCAGAATTAGAAAGCGGCCATGAAGAACTAAGGATGACTTTCTGCGTGATGTCATGATGCACTCTGCGGCCGAAAAACAAGAATTGAAGGAGTGTCAGGACTGCGAGAAGAGGGACTGAAAGGAGAATGTGGCGTGCCAGAATGAAGTCATGGAGCGGCTCTTAAAAGTTATGGAACGCCAAGCGGACATGCTCCAGGCGCTACTAGCATGGCAAACCAAGCAGCTCTGCGCCCGCCCTCCCCTGTAACTGCTGTCACAAAACTCTTTCCCATGCGCCCCTCAGACACCGCCAACACACTTATCAACCTCCTGGCTCCAGTCTGTACCCACTGCATTCCACTCCTTCCCCGTCACAGTCCAGCCCTTCAGACTTCCAATACCCACTGCACTCAACGCCAGTCCCTCTGCAGTTTAACCCTGCTGAAGTACAGTACCTGCTGCACTGTACTCAAAAGGAGAAGTTTGGATATGATACCTGGACATACACAAATCTTTAACCATCCTGGGACCCTCCCTTCCCCCATTCCCCTCAGTGCTGATGTGGTTTTTGTTTGTCTCTCCCTCCGGTTGTTTGTTTGTTTTTTTTAATAAAAGAATTGTTTTGGTTTGAAAGCAATCTTTATTCTATTAATTGAAAGCAAACAGAGCACTGCAAAGCAACAGGCAATTTTCTTAAACCTTCATAGTGCATCGTCTGCACCAATCACAATCACCTCCTAGCATTAGAAATACTTCACTCCTGAGTATAGCAACAAATATTAGTGGCTTTCAGTTCAAATTGCTGCCTCAAGGATCCCTGATCCTTATGGCCCCATGCTGCGCCCCTCTAATAACCCTGGTCTCTGGCTGTTCAAATTCAGCCTCCAGGTGCTGTGCTTTCATGCTTCCCTTCACAAATATTATAGAATGTACAACACGCGGCTATAAGCATAGGAATATTGTCATCGGGCAGGTTCAGCCTCCCATATAGGCAGCACCAGCAGGCCTTTAAACGGCCAAAAGCACACTCAACAGTCATTCTGCACTTGCTCAGCCTGTTGTTGATCCACTCCTTGCTGCTGTCAAGGTGCCCCATGTATGGATTCATAAGCCACGGCATTAAGGGTTAGGCAGGGTCTCCCAGGATCACAATGGGCATTTCAACTTCCCCTACGGTGATCTGGTCTGGGAAGAAAGTCCTTGCTTGCAGCTTCCTGAACAGGACAGTGTTCTGAAAGATGCGTGCGTCATGCACCTTTCAGACCAGCCTGCGTTAATGTCCATGAAACGCCCATGGTGATCCACAAGCGCCTGGAGAACCATTGAGAAATACCCCTTCCAATTAATGTACTCAGTGGCTAGGTGGTCTGATGCCAGAATTGGAATATACATGCCATTTATCACCCTTTCGCAGTTAGGGAAGGCCATTTGTGCAAAGCCATCCACACTATCACGCACGTTGCCCAGAGTCATGGTCTTTCGGAGCAGGATGCAATTAATGGCCCTGCACACTTCTGTCAACACGAGTCCAATGGTCGACTTTCCCACTCTGAACTGGTTAGCGACCGATCGGTAGCAATCTGGAGTAGCCAGCTTCCACAGTGCAATCTCCACGTGCTTCTCCAACAGCAGGGCAGCTCTCATTCTTGTGTCCTTGTGCCGCAGGGCTGGGGTGAGCTCATCACACAGTCTCATGAATGTGGCTTTTCTCATCTGAAAGTTCTGCAGCTGCTGCTTGTTACCCCAGACGTGCATGACTATGTGATCCCACCACTCAGTGCTTGTTTCCCGAGCCCAAAAGCAGCGTTTCTCTGTGGTCCGCACCTCCATGAATGCCACAAGCAATCTCGTGTTGTAGCTACTATGCGGGGCAAGATCAGGTTCAAACTCCTCTTGCCTTTGTAGTTTAAGGAATTACTCCACTGCCACTCGTGACGTGTTAGTGAGAGCACGCAGCGTATTGGTCAACAGTGCAGGATCCATTCCTGCAGACCGAAGAGGCAGATCGCGCAGTACACAAACCATTGAAAGATGGCGCCAAATGTGGATGGACGCACAGGGATTGCTGGGTTACGAAGCAATGCATCATGGGGCATTGGGACAAGACTCAGGATGCCCCGCAACCCCCTCCGCCTTCCCACAACTCTTAATGGCAGAAGAGGAAGAGATGCTCTGTGGGATAGCTGCCCAGAGTGAACCTCTCCGAATACTGCTGCAAGTGTGAACACGCTATTGTGCAGGCAGCTGACAGTGTGAACACACAACAGCGGTTTCCTTTCAGTGTGCTCTGAGCGTCTCTGTAACTGCCGGCCCTGTAACTCTGCCAGTGTAGACATACCCTATATGTGAAGAAAGCATAAAACAATAAGTGTGAATTGCTCCATTCACCTCAGTTGGGGCCTTGTGAGCAGTAATTCTGTGGCCATAAAATCTGGCAGTTTTTCCAGTATGCCACAGAATTCAGTGTGGAGGTTTTTTTTGTTTTTTGGGGGGTTTTTTGCCAGAAGATTTGCATTTTGCTGTTTTGTCTCTTTGCCCTGTTGGGACCTCTCCAGTTTTCCTTGGAAGGGGGAGTTAATTGGATTACAGTACATGCTTCCTGTTGTGTTCCATTGAGCCAGGCAGCATAGCAGTCATGACCACTCTGTTGCTTAGCCTTTCTTCCTTTTGGGGAGTCATTGCTTGTAGCCTCTCCTGTGGGCGTGGCCCAAAACATACATCAATATGCTTTTTAGTTACTGTCTCTTAAAGGATTTGTTGCAGCAGTTGGTGAAGGATTCTGGCATGTGCCTATAGCTATTAAAATGGAGAAGCAGAGCTACTGATGATGATAATTCAATGGTCTTACAAACAAAGCCCATTGAATTATTCAAGCAAAAGCTTATGAGTTTACAAAATCAAGACTATTTTATTATTTGTATATAGTGTAAACACGAAAGCTCTCTATGCATCACTGCAAATAACAAAAGCTGTCAGCCTAATTGGTTGCAATCAGCATTTTCCCCAAATGTTAGTGTTAAATTGGGATCTGCTGCTGCCAGTCAAGTCAAAGCAATCCCCTTCTCCATCAAAAATTGGCCAGCTAATTCTGAACAGCTTTCAAGAAGGGCTCAGGTGAGCCAGTGCTCTTCTTCATACACTGGATGAAACTACAGATGTCTTCTGTGCAGCATTACTCATGAGTGGGTAGAATCCATGCATGACTTCCTTTTTTTTTCGATCCACTAACGGGGCATGCTACAAAGGGGTATATATGTTTGGGTTGGATTGGTTTTAGCTGTGTTGATTATTTGCATTAACGAACGGCAAGATATGAGAAGAAAACGCTGTAGCCTGTGACTAGAACTTAGTCTGCAGCAAGCCATTTGGACACATTGTTCAGTTTACTGGGAAGCGTTGGTGGCAAAGAGGATGCCAATGGTACTCGATGAGGCTGTAACAGTTGTGAACTTTATTAAAGGTAAACCTATCAATGCATGCCTCTTCACTATTTATGTGAAGGGATGCATACTTGACAGTGGCTGGTCCTGTTGTACATGAGTCTTTGAATAGCTTGTTTAAGCTTAGAGGAGGGAAAAATGTTACTGCTGAATGTGCTTCTGTCCTTGCCAAATACTTTGAGTGCTGGCTTGCTCTGAATGCTTCTCTCCAGTGGCTGAATATGAACTCTACATGAAGCCTTCAATGACAGGTCATTGAAGGTATGATTCTCCACCAAATATCTCTGATTTCTGGTTGCGTGAGGAAGGATTACCAACAAGTAGCAAATAAAGTTTAGCAAAAGGCATGATCTTTATGAACCAAACTCTTCTGCTCTAGTTCTTTTTGGAAAATAAAATTACTATCTTGTTGAATATGATCTGCTTCTGTTTAACCTATGTATTCTCAACCAGGGGTTGCCCTCCCTCTTCCCACCAGGGGATCATGCCCATTCTCCTCTTCCCATATAGCTAAATGGAAGGAAGGACCCTGATATTGAGCCAGTATATACTGTATCTCCTTCACAGAGGTGTTCAAAGTTAAAGCTTTGTAAAATGGTTTGAAATCTTTCAATGAAAGTTGCTGTAAAAGTGGAAACAAAATATTGCTCTTCTAACAATTACCGGTGATCTCTTCTCTGGCTTTCTAGAGTGGAAATCTGAACTACTGTTTTTTTTGTGTAACATTCAGTGTGACCTTTCAGGATATGTCACTGGCAATGTTTGGCCAAGTTTGGGCTTGTTTAGAAACCAAAAGCTACAGCTTTTAAGTAAGTACAGCCTTAAGAAAATTCCATTTAAAGGCAAGGTTCTGAAAAGTCCTAGCAAAATATTTTTACATTTGTGACAAACACTGCTGTTAAGTTTTTTTTCTACTGTCATAATAGTTCTGTGAAGCAAACTTGAGTAATTTTTTAATCACAAAACTTCAAACCTATTTCTCATTTTAGAAGAAACTGAGGCTTGCTTGATATGTAAGCTACATTTTATATATAACGTATAGCTTATTGATTTGTATTATGGTAGTGCCCAAAGCCTCAGGATTGGCGCTCTGCTGTGCTGGATGTTGTGCATGCAGAAGAAGGAATGGTTTCCTGCCCCGAAGAGCTCACAATGTAACTGGAAATATGTGAGTGACAAAGGAAGGAATCCAGGCACAAGTGTGGAGGGTAACCGCATATGGGACTATATCAAAACATATTTGCTTAAACTTCAGAGCATGATCTTATGTACTATTGTCTCTTTCATCTGTAACTCTTGTGGAAGCCATTGTCAGAATACCAGATAATGTAGAGACTTAAGCCAAATTGTTTTTCTGAAGTCTTTTACATTTTCTGTAAACTAGTTCTGTTTTTAAGTTTTGCTGCCCCTTTTTTATTTATTTATTTATTTATTTATTTGGTAGCTGAATGTTAGTTGATTAACAGGAGTAATGTATTTTATATTTGGTACTGTAGTTTGACTTTCTCAGAGCTGCTGGTAATAGCATTTTTGTTTGCACATACTCACTACCATATATGGACATGTAAATTGCAGACGGTCTGGCCTTTCAACCAGTGTCAGTTTCCAATGTGGCCAGANACACTAACACATGTATGCCCATTGCAATGAACTAGCTCAGTTAATGGCGGGACTTTCCATTATCCCCTAGGCCAGCCAAAGACACTCCCTTTGAGATTTCTTTTTATACATTAATACAAACAAGTTACTTACTGTCCCTCTGATGTAGTTAGTTGACACCCTCTGACATGGCCAGTTGCCACACATGACCTTGTACATTTTTATTTATTACACTGTCATTCTGACCTTATTTTTAGGATGGGTCAACGTATTTCTGTTATCTCTAGGGAATGTGTTGGTATTGACAGGTTTCAGAGTAGCAGCCATGTTAGTCTGTATCTGCAAAAAGAACAGGAGTACGTGTGGCACCTTAGAGACTAACAAATGTATTTGAGCATAAGCTTCCGTGGCTACAGCCCACTTCATCGGATGCATAGAATGGAACATAGAACTGTCTTAAACTATCTTGATTATCAGTACAAAAGTTTTTTTTCTCCTGCTGACAATAGCTCATCTTAATTAATTAGCCTCTTAGAGTTGGTAGGGCAACTCCCACCTTTTCATGTTCTCTGTATGTATGTGTGTGTGTGTGTGTGTGTGTGTGTATATATGTATATATATATGTATATATATATATATATACACACACACACATCTCCTCACTATATGTTCCATTCTATGCATCCGATGAAGTGGGCTGTAGCCCACGAAAGCTTATGCTCAAATAAATTTGTTAGTCTCTAAGGTGCCACACATACTCCTGTCCTTTTTGTTGGTATTGAGGTGTTTTGGTACCACCCTTTCGGAATGTGTTTGCGTGAGTGCTCTGTGCCTACCACCTCTTAGGAATGTGTGTGTTCACAATATTAGCTCTGTTTTTGCCAGATTTTGTGAGCAGGGCCTGCCTCTAGCTCTGTCTGATTTTGCTTTATATTAGCAAAGTTTTGACCACCACTTTAACTCAGGCCTCACACCAGGCCTCTGATACAAGACCTTATGTCTTAGGCTTTCTTTCTGCTACACTAACTATCTTGACTCTATGCTGCTCGTGGAGGTGGAGTTAAGTCGACATAGCGGGGCAATTATGTCGTCGGGAACAAAATTTAAGTGTAGACATTTCTGTAAGCTGCCTTGCGTCGCCCTAACTCTGTAGTGTAGACAAGACCTAAGATAACTAATATCACAGTCTTTGAACTGCTGGCTTATTGCTAGTATGAAATGGAATTTTTAGATAGTGAAATCTAGCAATGTTTTTGATATGTCAGTCAACTCTGGGTGAAAAGAGCCTTCATCTACTTTGTAATAAACAGAACATCTCAAGTATACAGAAGTCTAACTTTGAAATTCTTGACATTTAATATATGTACTCCCCTTTCTCCCTCTCCATCAAGCTTCAGTTTGAATGCTGTATATATTTCAATTCTAAAATCACACAAGTTTCAGATTATCACATGCATTTGAAATTGGGCTGAGGTATAGGGGTCACATGTCTTTACAATTGCTCCGGACGCTTCTGGAGGGTATGCCCAGTAGCAATGAGGCAGCATTCTCAGTGTGTCTGTGCAGCGCAGGGAAGATGTAGGGTGGCTGGCTGAGCTCCTCTTCCTCCTCCTCCCCCCCCACCCCCCGGCTGATTTGCCTTCCCTTCCCTTCTGCTGGAGTCCCAGCACTGTTGCCTGCTTTGCAGACCATCTACAGACAATGCACACAGCAGCAGGGAAGGCAAAGCAGGTGTGTGTGTGTGTGTGGGGGGGGGTGGAGCTGAAGGAGCTCAGTCAGCTGTCCTGCTGCTTCCTCCCTCCCCATGCTGCATGGATGCGTGGAGAGTGCTGCTGCCAGGGGGAGTGCTGAGAAATCAGGGTGGCATATGACCCCCCCCCCCCAAGAACCTTTCATTTGTGGCCCCACTAGCCACTGCTACGTGTTGCCGCTGAGCTGGAGCCATGTGGAGCTGTGCTTGTGCTCCAAGCAGTCCCTGGAGCTTCCTGCCCCGAGCGGTCCCCGGAACTCCACACCCACCCTATGCTATCCCAGGCACCAAAGGGGCGTCGCACCACTAGCAGGATCATAGTCCAACAGCTTCACCTCCTGGCTCCGAACTCAAAAGTACTCACATTCACACCCTGCTTTTCTGCCCAGATCCCAGCCTGTACTCATTCTTCTCCCCTTCTGCCCCAGCTCTGCTATTTGGCTCAATTGGCGGCATGGAGGAACTTTGGGGTGGGGGCAGCAATGCCAGATGGATCATGCCAGCCCCATGCATCCCATTTTTAGTTTAGGGAAATAGTCATCTTAGTCTCTGGGCTGGGGAGGGGGGTAATTGGGGGTTAGGGATAGGGTTGCCAGGTGTCCGGTTTTGGACTGGAATGTCCAGTCGAAAAGGGAAATTGGCAGCATCCAGTCAGCATAGGTAAAGTCCAGTTACTTGCAGTAACCATTCTCTGCCACCAAGGGGTGGGAAGAGCAGGAGCCTGGAGGAGCGGCTCTGTTTAGCAGCTGTTGCACTTCCCACCCCCAAGCCTGCTGGTTAATACTGATTGGCTACTGGACCGGGCTCCAAAATAGGTACCAGTGCCATCCGAGGGGAGGGGGGTAACATTTCTGTTCTCCCTCCCTCCCTCTCCCCCCGCCCCAGTCCTGCTGTTTCCTGATTTCCCTGGCCCCTTGCTCCAGGGATAGACCCCCCCACACACACATGCTGTGCCCCGATTTTCCCACCCTGACCCCTTGCTCCAGGAATGGACCCCCACACACCCCCTGCTGTGCCCCGATTTTCCCACCCCAGGACCTCGCTCCGGGGACTGACCTCTTCCATGCCTCACTGTGCCCTGATTGGGCAGGCGGACAGGCTCCACGTCCGCTCCTCACAGCCTGGCTGTGTACGTGGCAGGTGAGTCCTGGGGGGGGGGGGGAGTTATAATGTTTCACAAAGTATATTTAGGTTAGCCTGTTTGACTTAATTTAAAAGCATTAGTGTGTGTGGTTGAAAATACACTTATGGTAAAACCTGCAAGATCTGTTTCTGATAAACAACTTTCTTCTGTGAATTTTTACGATGATTGCTGTCTCTTAGTACCATAATTTTGCCTAATTTTTGTATAACATTAATTCACATACAAACTATATGATGATTTCAAAAGCCAAGGAAGTCTGAGTTTTTAAACATGAGATGTTTTTAAAAATGAAGACACAAGTGTAATCTTAAAAATTCCATAACTTTAATTACAGAATTTTTAAAAAATCTAAAAATTAAGAATTTGCTCTTTAGACAATTTTATGCAAAGTGGGACTGAAATAATTTTTTTCCTTTTGAAACAATTAAATCAGAGTTTGAGTTTAAAAAACTTGCATTTGTTCTGAGTTTTTCACTCTTCTTAAAGTATTTGTAATCAATTTAACCAGTCTCTTAACCAGTCTCTTCTAGTTAAACTGTTAAATAACCAATCTCTTCTGAATTATAGAACTTCTACTGTAAATGTGAAACTAATTTTAAATGGTGTCTTTAAACTTTATTTTACATTGTTGTCTAGAATAATCAAACATAATTCTGTGTAACCATAAATATTTAACTCCAACTAAGTTGTAAAAAGTCAACATTTGAGTTTATAATTTATACTGATTTGCATCATACAAATAGAAAAGAATAAAAGCAAAGCATAACTAGTTCTGCCTCTTAGTGTATTTGTATCCTTTCCTTTAGACCAGGGGTCGGCAACCTTTCAGAAGTGGTGTGCCGAGTCTTCATTTATTCACTCTAATTTAAGGTTTCATGTGCCAGTAATACATTTTAATGTTTTTAGAAGGTCTCTTTCTATAAGTCTATAATATATAACTAAACTATTGTTGTATGTAAAGTAAATAAGGTTTTTAAAATGTTTAAGAAGCTTCATTTAAAATGAAATTAAAATGCAGAGCCCCCCGGACCGGTGGCCAGGACCCGGGCAGTGTGAGTGCCACTGAAAATCAGCTCGCGTGTCGCCTTTGGCACCTGTGCCATAGGTTGCCTACCCCTGCTTTAGACTTTTTTGGTAAAGTCATTCAAACGTGTTTAAATGGCTATACTTACTCTCTTCCTGTTTTAATTTACATCTTCCAGTGGGATCTGTGGTAGGAAGATCATTAAAATGGCAGGTCCTTCTTGATATCTATCAATTTTTTTCAGTACCACTACCATCACCCTGTTAATCTGAGTGTTTTCAATGTAAAATTAATAGCAAAGTCCCAGTTGACTTCAGTCAGTGAACATGGACTGAAGATACCAAAAGAAGAATTTATTGTAAACAAACAAACAAAAAATCCCTACCTGTTGGAAGTATTTATGATTAGTAAATACTTAGTTTTCTAAAATATTACAATAAGTTAATGGAATATTTTTCTTAAATACCTATTTATAAAATTATTCTGTTCTTCAAATGGTGGCTGTTATGAAAGGTTTGATAGCCTATTTTCAGACTTTTTCTAAGACTTTCTGTACTCCGCAAAACACAAAACTTTACTTGATACTGAGGAATACTAACTAGTTTTCTAGTAAAACTATTGCGCCAAATAAGGGAGCACCATCTGTCCTGGAAAGAATAAAAAGGACCATTAAATTCTGGGAAGCAGGTATAATTGGTACTGAAAATTCCTCTTTAGTAATGATAAAACTAGTTCTTTTCAGTGACAAAATAACTAATGTTCCTGTTTATTGACCTCTGACAAACTATATAATCCATTATTCTGGTAAGGAAAAATTGAAACTAGAAAGTACTATCCATGTTATAGCATACATCTTGCTAGCTAACTTTAGGCTTAAAATAGTCCAAAGCATTAAGTTATTCTAAAAAGCCACTTCCAGGTAAACATTTATTCAAAAGCCTAGTGAAAGTTTGAGTTTATGAATGTTTTCGTTAATGCTATGAAACAACTCAGCTTTTTCAAGGATTGGCACTCTATACGTTATATTTCATACCATTGTTTGTGAGAGATTAATAAGTGAGAAAGAATGTCAGATCTTTGAAGTGTTGCCCTTGTGCTGGATTAGTGGATTGGGGACAGGGATTGAATTAGTGCAGCTGCTTTTAATAAAATGGCTAAAACAGCATAAGTCATCACTTGAGCCCCTCAGTGTCAGCTTTGTTTTGTGTGAAGACTCATATTTTTAAAAACTAGGAAATTGCAGTACGAGTACAGATTGGGGTGAAGTGGCCTAACCTGATTAAATCAGGTTGATGCTTTGTAAAACTGAGTAAAACTTGTGCTTTTATGATTCTAGATTGAATTTATAATGCAAGTCTATATCAAATTTTAATTTTGTTTAAATGCCACTACTGGTAGGATATCTTATTTGACCTCTACAAAACTGCTATAGGCAAAAATCAAAATATTGAAAAAGTGTTTGCAGGATCAGACCCTTTAAGCACGTATGTAATTTTACTCACATGAATAGTTCCATTAATGTAAATGAGACTACGTAATATGCTTTGCAGCATCAGGACTATTTTTATTTTAGTCAGGAGCCAACACTATTTTTATTTTAAATAAATGCTCTTATTAGAATAAACTCATCATATCAAAACAAAATTGCTTCAGTGTTAACAAGTTTAGACTTTCAGTGAACTACGTTATTTTGATTTTTTTTTCACATCTATACAATCCAAATTTTTCAAAAATAGGAGCTTGGCTATATTGAAACTAGAAGTGCTTTACTGATGAAAGAATACCAGTATACTATACTGGCAAAAGTGTGCTTTATACCGGTGTAATAAAACCACCAACACAAACATAACAGATATGCCAGTATAACTGCAAATACTAGGGGCTTCTGCTGGCACAGCTGTGTCAGTCAGGGATCACACTAGAGCCTTGTGCAGGACTATGTTTTTAATCCCACTCCTGTCCCACAATACCCACTCCCACCTGCTCCTACATTGTTTCTTGCATTTTTATCCTGCTCCCACCTGCAAAAAACCTTAGATCCCGCAAGAGAGACAGATTTCCCCCATGCTACTAAAAACCCAAACAGTCGGTTAATATATATTTTTATATATAAAATATATAAACAGAATTCAGACACAATTTTTACCACTAAAAGAATAAAACAAGTCTTGCGTAAATCATGTAAAAATACTTTAACTTCTGTTATAGTAGACATCAAATCTCTTTCTACCCTTGCTTCAATTTAAGTATTAAAACCTTTATTAAAAAACAAAGGAAAACTTGCTTTACATTGCTGAAATTCTATTATTGACAAATTGATGAGCGATTTGTTTTCCCACAAATTACTGCAGTCTGTTTTTGTTTGTTTTTTGCCTACCCAATCCCACCTGCCATAAAGTACATTTTTCTGCTACTATGGGAGCGGGTCCCGCAGGATCACAGTCCCATGCAGGGCTGTAAATCAGTGCAATGAAGTTCGAGAGCCGCTGTTACCCCGCCCCCCTCTAACAACAAAAATTACTATATGACCCCATGCCACAGGACGCCCCATGAACTGCTAAGCTGTTCAGGCTTTGCAAGGCTGGCATTAGACTCGCTGGGGACCAGGGCAAAAAGGCCAAGCCCAAAGTGCGGGGCTGAAGCCCAAGCCCCATGGGAACAAAGGTTTCGGGCTTTGGCTTCAGCCCCTCATGGCAAGAGTTGGGCTTTGGCTTTCTGCCCTGGGCCCCAGTGAGTCTAACGCCAGCCCTGGCGACCCCATTAAAACGAACTTGCGACCCACTTTGGGGTCCTGACCCACCATTTGAGAACCACTGCTCTAGATCATACCTCCTCATACAGCTGTCAATAACTGGCAGAAGTCTGTAGTGTAGACACAGCCTTAGGCTCCTAAGCTTGTATTTAGGTGAGATCTTCAAAAAAACGTTTAAGTGACCTGCAAGCACCAGGCCTATTGATTTGAAACTGCAAACCCTGATGGAATATAGTCTGAAGCATTTCAGTTTTCTTGATTCGTGAAAATTCATTATATTGGAAAGCGGTATTCTATAGCGCACATAGACAGGCACAATTTTCTGTTTGTGGTGGTCTCACAGTAATGATGTTAATGAGGTCTTGGTTTTTTCTGTTTTGGCATAGATAAGCTTTAAGTGTGAAGCTTCTTCATAGAAAAAAATCTAAAATTCTGATAATTAAAGAAATAAGTACGAAACATCCACTTCAGTTTAATACTATAAAATGGAACAAATACCCCTCTCTGTTAGGTTTTGTACAGACAAATAAGACAGCCCTTTCCATAGCTTCCAGTGTAGAGGCCTGATTCTATTAGAGAGAGAGCTATTTCCCCTGCCTTGGCATTACAAAGGGACCTTATAGTGATTGCAAATTACGTTATGAATTGCAAGCTCTACAACTTGGGTCTTGTTACTTGTTGTATCCCTTCTCTGCTCCTCTGTGTTGCATATGATAGCCTCCCTCCATGTTGTACTCTATACTTAGAAACAACTCCTAGTCCCTGTTCCTGGTATGTACAGAGACAAAAATAGTTTTGGGAATGTGGATTGTACTGAATAGTGGGATTTGGAGGACTTTATATTTTGGACATTAAAATCATACAAAGTAGTACTGATTTCTTTTGCATGGATGGACACTGAGTTTTGGACTACTTGGTATTTACATATTTTTATTTCTTTTGATGTACAGTTATACAAGAATATACTTTTTTTGTATTTAAGGTGCGCATAGCAGCGAAGTTCATCATTCATGCTCCTCCTGGGGAATTTAATGAGGTGTTCAATGGTGAGTATCTTTGTGCTTCCCTGTTCTGGATCTAACTTGTTAATGCATTTCAGATATCTTGTGTATATACAGGTCTGTCGCATCTTACGCGGGGGTTACGTTCCGCGGTTAGCGCGTAAAGCGAAAACCGCATATAGCCAAAATCCCATTGACTTTAATGGCAGGCGGAATCGCCCGCATTACAGACACAGTACATAAATTGCTTTTTTTCTCTCTTTTTTGTGTGTGTGTGTGTGTTTTTGCTGACCGCGCAAAGCCGAAATCACGCATGTTAAATGCGCGTAAGATGCGACAGACCTGTATATTTAATAACTTTAAATAAGCTATTGGAGATTAGGTGTTTGTTTTGTTTTTTCATCCTTCTCTGCCATTTCATGCTGTTTATCTTCAGTCACTACTTTGCTACTGAAGTACTATGAAATACTTCCAAAGCTTGGCTTGGTGAGTTTCAGACTCATCTTAAATTCCCAGACACTGCGTTGCCTTCTGACTACAAAGGGAAAAACTTTTGTCCTATTGTGAGGATGAGACCTTGTTTTGCCACCATTGCCAATTCTGCAATACTGACCACTGCTAATACTGTTTGATATGATGAAAAGAAGGAGACTTCGGTTAACGGCTCATGCTTTGCTATATACCTAGGCTAGACACTCCAGTTTTTTTTTTACCTTGCTGAAAAATGCCTTGTAGTAGTATATTGGGTGTGGTTAGTTGGAGGCGGGTGGGGGAGGGTTTAAGAGCTTGTTGGGTTTTTTAAGTGTATAAAATGCAATGTTTAAAGTACGAATGTTTATGAATAAATGTTAAACTGACCTTGTGCTGATATTTTTTTAGACTTCATTGATACTGCTGTTGTAGGGATAAGCTGCAGGGGGGAAGGCATGGAGTGGGAGGCTGTGAGATCAAAGGGAAATGTAGTAAATCAAGAGTTTTAGGGTTGGGGGGGAAAGGTGAAATGGGTGGGGGTGGGGAGCAGGAGGAGTGGCTCTGAGGTATGAGTGCCCAAGTTATGGTGATAGGGTACAGGAGATGTTGGGGATCTAGAGGAAGGCGGCAGGGGAGTACATAAGGGGACAGCCTAAGAGGCAGTGTGTGGAGGAGGGTGTATTGGGAGGTGTGGGGGGGCATGGAAGAGGGCAGGAGCTGGGAGAGCATGATATTGGGGGTAGGGCACAGAGGAGGATAGAAGGGAGGTATTGAAAGGACGGTTATACATGATGGTATAGGTGGGACAGTTATACATGATGTGACCAAGATGGGACATAAAGATGGAGACATAGAAGAGTAATGCAAAGGACCAGGGGACAGGAACAAGCAGCCCCGTGTTGTCATTTAAAAAGTTAAACTTATTTTTTAGGTATAAAACTTGGAGTTTTCCATGTGGATAAATCTCCCATACTTTACCTTCTCCTTCCCACAAGCCTCATGAATTTGCTAATGTTTATTGAAAAACCCTGCTTTGAGCCATGGTTGTGAGGGCTCTCCTTCAGACACTATACACCAACCAAAGTTTTTATGTACAGTGGAAAAACAAAATCCAAAATCTGTTAAATAAATTATTTTTGTTACGTACACAAAGATTCCATCTCCTATTCTAGGTATCAGTTTCTGATAATCTGATCATTTTGGTCCTTGTATATATTCTTATAAATATTTGGGTGAGAGGAGAGAATATTAAGGGTTAGGTGGCATGATAGTAACATTAGTCATTCAGATGAGGAAATATTTTTTCTCGTTCTTTTAAATTAAAATCTGAATTTCAAATTTGCAGGTGGGAGCATATATTAGCTTTTATTTTCAATTTTAACCCTATAGCCAGCCTTTTACATTTACATATATTCTATACTGAACAGTATTGTGATTAACTCTGCATATAGATATTTCACCTGAAACCATCCACAAAGTGGCGATTTATCAGGTTAGGATTTTACTGGCATAGAAGGGTGGGTTGTCCTTGTCTAAAAATAATTCTTAATATTGCTTTAAGAATGTAAAAAGTCAGTTGCAATTCAATTTCTGATCCACCTGTGGATTTGAAATCTAGATTGAAATATATGTTCAGGTTAGCAAAGTCCTCTAGGAGATTGGAACAGGAGCAGGGAAAATACAATAAATGAAAATTAACTATGTATACAACACTAATCACCACTGTCAAAAACTGTACTTAAAGTCTATGGCTAGGCGGCTGTACGATGACCTTTAGTAATCTTTGAACACTTGTCTGTAGACAAGTGGAGCCATTACACAGTTCTTATGGCTAATCTGGCACAGTTACCTAGATTGTTGATCATGCCTCCTCTATAGTATGGCTTATATCTAGGGCCCTACCAAATTCATGGTCTATTTTGGTCAATTTCACAGTCATAGGATTTTAAAAATCATAAATTTCATAATTTCAGCTATTTAAATCTGAAATTTCACTGTGTTGTAACTGTAGGGGTCCTGACCCAAAAAAGGAGTTGTGGAGGAGTCGCAAGGTTATTGTAGGGCGAGGTTGCAGTACTGCTACCCTTACTTCTGTGCTGCTGCTGGTGGCGGCACTGCCTTCAGAGCTGGGCAGCTGGAAAGCAGCAGCTGCTGGCTGGGAGCCCAGCTCTGAAGGTAGAGCCGCCACTGCCAGCAGTGCAGAGGTAAGGATGGCATGGTTTGGTATTGCCAACCTTACTTCTGCGCTGCTGCCCGCAGAGCTGGTCGCCCAGCCAACAGCTGCCACTCTCCGGCCACTCAGCTCTAAAGGCAGCGCAGAAGTAATGGTGGCAATACCGTGACACCCCTCCCCCCCAAAAAAATAACCTTGTGACCCTCCTGAAACTCCCTTTTGCATCAGGACCCCCAATTTGAGAAATGCTAGTCTCCCCCAGTGAAATCTGGATAGTATAGGGTAAAAGTACACAAAAGACCAGATTTCACAGGGGGAGACCAGATTTCATGGTCTGTGACGTGTTTTTTGTGGCCATAAATTTGGTAGGGCCCTACTTATATCTGCTTACCTACTTGCTGGGGCAATCCATTTTAGTCATCTGTCTTGCATCCAATTACTGTTCAGTCATGATGGTGAAGTATCTATTATTTAACAGGCTNCCTCCCCCCCCCCCCCCCCATTTTCTTGGGGAATAAGTTACATTTGATACTATGTAAATTAAAATTGGTTTATAGGCTAATAAAAATATTAAGTACTCTAACATCTTGAAAATAGTGTTAAGACTTAAATATTTTCTTTCAGACGTTCGGTTGCTGCTTAATAACGATAATCTTCTCAGGGAAGGAGCAGCCCAGTAAGTACCACATACTACACTTAGCACCTAAACACTTTCAGTCTTTCACATTCTATTAAAGTTTTGTTACCAACAAGTAATCACAGTGATCTGACTTGTTAATTTCTGCACTTGTAACTCTGGCTGTGTGTTCATCAGAGCTAGTAAACTAAATAGTTAGCGTTGGTCAATAATTGGATTGGAGATGTCCAAGGAAAACTCTGGAGTTACAGGAGTAGTCTAGATGACTGCGTAGTGCTCTGTCAATATTGAATCAGCCTTTTGAATATAGAAACCACATTGGAGCAGTGCTCCTGCAAGTGCTGTCTCTTTGGATAAAGCATAAGTAGTCCTGTGTCTTGTGTTCACTAAAGATTCCAGAGCACTTTTTTGCAGGGGTGTTAATCTGCCTATATTTATTTGAGTAACTTACATCATGCCTATCTACAAATCCCCTTCCAGTTTCAGTTAGAGGTATTCTTCACTTTTTGTCATAAAAAGTTGTATAGTGTTGCAGTGGTTGGCAAAGTTATCACTACAAAGTAAATTGTTTGGTAAGTTTGAGCCTATTTGGGACTCTTGGATGAAAGATTATGCGTAAATGTAAGTTCCCAAAGATGGTGGAATGGGTGGTGGTGGTGGAATAAGTAGACTTACTTTATTTTCCCATGCCGTAGACCACATCTAGTGAACTTATACTTATCTCCATAAGTTTGGAAATTTTTACTCAAAAGGTTTCAGCTATTGCACTCTGATAATACCTAGCTCTATATAGTACTTTTCATCTATAGGTCTCAAAGCTCTTTAGAAAGGAGATGAGTGTGATCCTTATTTTACAGATGGGGAAACTGAAGCACATAGTGGCAAAGCAACTTGCCCAAGATCACCTAGCAGGGCAGTGGTTGAACAGAACCCAGGTCTCCTGAGTCTCACTGCTCCTTTTGTTAGGCAACACCATATCTCTAAAGTGTTGGTTAACCCTTTCAAGATTTTTGAATGGTTAATACTCATGCCCTCTATGCTAAAAGCTTTCTGTATATGTAGCAACAGTATATATTAAAAATTACTTCAAAAATAGATTCCACCTTAGAGGACAGAAATTTTCATTCTCATTTGGAATAAATAGACTTCTTGGATTCTGCACACATCTCTGTGTGTGTGCACGCTTTGTATCGGTGTATATATCCTGGGCACTTCAGTGTACTAAACTAATACACTATTCTGTAAAATGTCTTTACTGTGCTATGGTATAGAAATTTATTGCAAAACAGGTGGTCTGGTAAACTTAATACACTTTTTTTTTTCTTTTAGTGCATTTGCACAGTACAATCTGGATCAGTTTACTCCAGTGAAAATTGAAGGTTATGATGAACAGGTATGGATACAATGAAATATTAAACTCATAACAGGTTTCTTAAAGTTTAAGGAGCATGCTATGATATTAGAACTTTTGCCTTTATTTTCTTGCAAAAATATGCTTTGGCTAATATTCTAAGTTAATAACCTGTTTATAATGTAAACCATAAAGAGCTACAATATAAGCAGTGTGGGGACACATGGCCTCTAATCCTGTAAGATGCAGAGTAAAGGCACCTAAACAATCTTCTTATAATTAATCCTATAATTATATCATGAACAGAAAAAACCCCTATCTTTTAAAAATCAGATTAATCTAATATAGGATTTGAAATACTATTATGCACTAATTCCATGGACATTGGAAGACCTCCATTTAATGTATGAATTCTGCATTTTCTACAATGAGGGGTAGGGTGACTAGATGTCCCGATTTTATGGGGACAGTCCCCTTTTTCTTATATTGGCTCCTATTACCCCCCACCCCGACCCCATTTTTCACATTTGCTGTCTGGTCACCCTAATGAGGGGTGAACTAGATGAGAACTCAAGGTTTGCTGCTGTTTAATATCTGTTATATCCCCCCTCTTTGCTGCTGCTGTGCATGAACTTAGTTCACATCTTAAGTTTTAAAGCATGAAATATGGATGAGCCTCACTTTGGCACAATTTAGTCTTTTTCCTTTATTCGGTGCGGTTACACAGTACTGAATGGTGTAATGTCAAGACCAAAATGTGTGTGTGTAAAATAAATAAAATAAAAGTAGGTTACAACTACAACTTTGTAATGCAGGTATTGATAACAGAACACGGTGATTTGGGCAATGGAAAATTTTTGGATCCAAAAAACAAGATAGCTTTTAAATTTGATCACTTAAGAAAGGAGGCTACTGATCCTAGGCCCCATGAAGCTGAAAATGCGGTTGAGTCCTGGAGAAATTCAGTAGAGACTGCAATGAGAGCCTATGTGAAAGAACACTACCCAACTGGTGTCTGCACAGTAAGTACTAGACAGCTATGAAATGATGGGAGATTTAAGCCTCCCTTGTCTGCTTATATTTATGTCTGCAGAAGAATATCGGTACCTGAAATACAAGATAATGTAAACACGAAGTAAAGTCTAGTATAGACATTCCCTTAAAGTCATAGGTGGGAATGTCTTCGGTTTTAGTGTTCTCATTACCCACCACTCTGCACATCCTACAATCATGTCTTTTCTTTCTCTCCTTGTCCCAACAACATGCTCCTGAAACTTCTGGAGCATTGTGCAGCATCGGCTACTCACTAGCCTCTTGAGACTCAGTGGTATCTCTTGTATTGCTCCAAAGTCAAAGTGTGAGAACGGAGAGTAGTCCCAAATCCTGTTCTGCTTGTGACAGCAGAGATACCTAACTGGCTAACATTTGATAATGTTATTGATTGATTATATTTGTTTTTCTAAATCATATTAACATTATTACTTGAATTGTTGAGAACATTTTAAGTATTGTTCATGAAGACAAAGCCTCTGCCTTGAGGAGCTATTTAAAATCTAGTTGTCTGAATTTTGCATGGTGACTTATTTTTACCCTTATTTACACCTGCAATTAAACTCTTAATCTCAACTGAAAGAAAAGGCCACTTTGAAATCATAGCTAAGTATAATTTGGATGTGCAGTCTTGCAGGAGTTGGGGAACAAGGAGAGAACTCTTCAGCACCAGTAAGTCTCTTTATAAAATGTAGGCAGTTCTGCAGCAACAGTTCCTTCTCTTCTTCAATTCTACATCTGTAAGGTTCCAAACATGAAGGAACTAGACTCTGAAGTACCATAAATTTTAGCGAACATTGATTTGCTATATCTTCTCTAGAGAATGTGTTATTGGTAAGAAAACACAGATTCACTGTGACTAAGTGAACTCTGAGTGGAGTTAGAGATAAGGGAAAGAGACAAGTTTTGTAAGCTCAAAAGCTTGTCTCTCTTACCAACAGAAATTGGTCCAATAGAAGATTTTAGAAAGACAAGGTGGATAAGGTAATATCTTTTATTGGATCAACTTCTGTTGGGTGAGCTTGAAAGCTTGTCTCTCTCACCATCTTTTGTCTCATATCCTGGGACCAACATGGCTACAACACTACTGCAAACAATAAGGGAAAGGCTCAGTTTGGAAGTGCAGTTGCTACAAACCTGCTGGGGGTAGGCCAAGTTACTACGGCTGCAGTCATCTATCTGTAAGAAAAATGAAGAGGAGTTAACTCCTTTTATTGTAAGGTTTTATGTTTAATATTTAATGCCTCTTGTTGACTGGTGTGAACAAATCTTGTCTTTGGTGTGTTGCTTTAAGAATACATGAAGTATACTCATGGCCTTTTTTTTGGGATGCTTTGGAGAGACAAAATACAAAGTCTTGGGTATAGCATGGCAAGATAAAGGGAGAGAAAGCACTTTGTCCCATCCTCAGCACTTAAAAGCAAAAGTGGGTAATGGTGGCTTCATAAAAATACAACCTTTCTTCATTGTGGATCAGACTAGCACTTGATTCTGATATCAATCACGCTAGGTGCTTTACTATTCCATTTCCTTAGATTTTTTTTGTTTTTGTTTTTTTGGTGCCATTATTTGTAGAGGACAAAATACTGAGGCATAGACGTACTGAAACAAATATATGCCTTGCTGTTGTACATTTGGTGTCTTACTGCTCTGTTTCCCTCTCACCTAGTAAAAAGTTAAAAATATCCAGTTAGACGAAGAATAGTCTGAAACCCAGCCATTGTTTCACTGTTCTTGAAGACTCTCATATGACCACTCATAGTTACATGGTTAAAATCCCTGGTTGCTGAGACATACCTAGTTTGTTGCTAATTTGAAAGTTTTATGTACTGCAGCATCTAAAATTTAGTTTGACCAGGTCTAATGATACTCCAAATACTGTGCCCTTAAATTTTCCTCCTTTGTGAATCACACAAGCACTCAAGGCATGGTTTAAAGCTAATTTATTGGCTGCTTTTGTTTATGCATAGAAATAATGGAAAGTGGTTATACAAATAAAATTCTCTAGTGTAATGTCACTGAATTATAGTACAATACAAGAGCTAAGTATCTTTTTTAAAATCTATCTTGCACAAGGTACTTATAATTTGGTTAAGGAATTCATTCAAAACTTGGCATGACTTTACTCTTTCATTTGCAATTAAGGTGTATGGTAAAACAATTGATGGACAGCAAACCATTATTGCATGCATAGAGAGCCATCAGTTCCAAGCAAAAAATTTTTGGTAAGTTCTTAACTGATCCTGTATTTGTTATATTTCACTATATTTAAGTAACTCTATCTATCACAATCATATCCACTCATCCTCAGTATAGGATAGTGCTCCCCTTTTGATGGGAAGAAGTTCCAGATCTGTTGTATGTGACTTTGAAGCTTCTATATGGAGCTATACAAAAAGCTTTGCTTCTAAAAGGAGCAAAATGGCAGGCTACCGATCCGTTATTTTGCAGAGCATTTAGGAAATTCCCACCCACGCTTTTGCCTTGACTTTCCAGTGATTTTCTTACTTGCATTTTTTCTTCCTTGACAGTTGTTTCAGCCAGTTATTTTTAGCTTTAAAACTGTCCTTTTCTCTTAGCTGTAAGATGTCAACAAAGAAAAGCAAATTGAGGACCAGGAAATGTACAGCTATTTTCCACTGGCAGAGGAAGAAATGTCAAAGGAGATTGTTTCACTTTCTGTTTCTTCTAGCCAGTCCCAGAAGCAGACCTTTCACGGATGTAGGAGTATTCTAGGTTCACACAGGCAACCAGTGGGGATTGGAAGCCTACTGTAGGATGTGGACTCATTAGTTTCCATCTACTTGGCACTCTTCCTTTAAACTATCAAAACCTAAAGCCTCAGTTACCCCAGAGGTACTAATGGTTCCTTTTTGTCAGAAGGGAGATGAGCAGGATTCTTTCAGTAGTAATATTTAGCCTCTGCTTCACCCAACAGCTTGGTCATGAGTCATTCACCACCAATTCCTCACAAGGCAAAGGGAAGAATAATCAGTGAACCTGATCAGTGATCAAAATACCCTCCAGCCTTATACTACCAGGCAAAACACAATTCTGTCCACCCTCCTCCTACCCCCCCAGTCAGTTTTGTTCAGAAAAAAGTGGGAAATTGGGAGTGGAGGGGAGCAAGATAAGCCATGACTTCTGGAAATCTGTATCCAAGCTTCTTGAGAGTTCTTGCTAGCAGTAACACACAGAGCTTTTTTTAGAAATAAGGAAACATGCCTTGTTAGGGCTTTTTCTTCATGAGTCCTCTTGGCCAGATCGGTCTCTGTCCTAGAGCAACATGTGTTAAAAGGACAAGCTGTGGTGGCTAAGAAACTTCACCAGAAACTTTTCAGTCTCCAGCTCTTAAAACTTTCCAGGAATTTGTTACTCCAGGTAAAGGGAAATCCAGCTCCTGCCTCCAACATCCCCTCCCTCCCCCCCAATAAAGGAGTTATACAAAAAGTGAAAAATCCATTAGTTTTAACTTCTCCAAAAGAGCACACCAAGTGAGAACGAGAAGAATATGTTTCAGAAACTCAAGCAAAACACTTGAGATGATGCAAAATGTCATCAGTTAATATTATTTAATTTTCACAGTAGAAAAGATTTAAGAGAGAAACTCAGCAGATATTTTCCCATCAGTGTCAGAGGGTTTTTAATTCTTATGTACAACTCCCTGGAAGTTTTCCCATCAGAGTAGCACACTTGTTGCTTTAGATATAGGTGCTCAAGCCCAATGACTAAATCTTAGAGGGCCTAAAGTCTGAGAGCCAGGGCATTTCCAACCTGTCATGCTATGAAGATGAGACCCAAGAGTGGAATCTTGTATAATGTCCTCAAAGAAGCAGAATTAAAAATGAGTAACTTTTCCTTATGTGGCTTTATAGTTCTTTTCTATATATAAAATACACACAGTATATTGTCTCCACGTGTGTGTTCCCTCCTGTTAATTTGTTTACTCTACAGGATGAAGTCCCATAGTGAGGATTTGTGGATGTGACTGGCAAAGAATGGAAAATGCTCGCATTTTAACTCATTTTCTCTGAATAGTCACATGCACTAGGCCTTTACCCACCAGATTTTGGCAAACAGTAAACTTTTGTGTAAGTTGGAATTTGTTGGATAGATTAACTATTTCTCCTTTTTGCTCTGTAAAAGTTTATCTGGTTAATAACTAAAATCAAATCACTCACAATTGTGTGAAAACTGTTGTTGCAACATTGGAAGTGAACTTCTGGATAGCTTCAGAAGGAGTAAGGTCTGAGTTGCATGCAATGGTCTTCTATTATTGTTAAGGAAGAGAGTGCTCCATAGTTAGTGGATGTAATTGTTAGAGAACACTATTTCTCTATCTCTTGTGCTATACCCTCTTTGGTAATACGATATCCATGCACATTTTTCCATTCCCATCTACAAAGAAAGGTCATACGTCATTAGTTCAGGAAGCCAACATTGGATATGCATAATTATTCCATTATGCATCTGTATCAGCCAGTGAGATGATTTAGTGTTATCCAATATAATGCCTTGCAGTCTGTTCACTTAACCAGCAGAGCTGATAAAATGTAAAATGCCAATGCTTTTGATGTGCTGACTAGCTTATAAATCTGAATTAATTTGATATGAATATATCTTTGGTTAGAATATATTGACATAATATTGATTTTAGTCCAAAAATACAAGTAACTTTTAGATTCCAAATGGCTGAGTTTTCCTCTTTAAAAGGAGAAATGGATACACAATACAAACAAAATTGACAAGGCTCGCTAAGCTGCCCAGAACTCAGGCTACTGAGAAGCTGGGAGCCTGGAAGCCCTGATAGCTATATGGTTTGCGTTGGGGTTTCAAGGGCTGCTGTGCTTCCTGCTGTAGATCAGGGAAACTAGAGGTTCTCAGAGCCTGAGTTACCAGGCTCTCCCAGCTGCATAGCAGCCAAGCTGGCAGAAAAATAGGAAGACCTGCCTAGTCAAAGAGCCAGTGAAATTGACATATTCTTGTGAAATGCATTATGATTTTTATCAATGGAAATTTTCCAATGGAAAGTTCTGTTGGGAAAACAGCTGACAGCTAGTAAATAAAATAGATAAATTAGTAAAGAGACATTGCATAAAATAAAATCATTTAAAAAAGCAGTTGAAAGCCTTTTGGTATGTGTGCAACAAGCTTCTTTGGTATGTGGTTCAACAATGATTACACACTGTAATGGTTATGACTTAAATTATGATAAGGACTTTACAAACCATTGAAATGACTTCTTTTTTCACTAAAATGTAGGCTCTGCTGGAGTGAAACATTGCAATTATTTAATAACCTGCAGAATACTAGTTACCATCCTGTAACTGTTCAGGAAGTGAAGAATACATTCTTCACACTGAAACAAGAAGAATCTTAGGTATGCAGAATGTAGTAACACAAGTTAGAGTTTAGTTAGGGCACTGTGGCCAACATCTGTTTATAAAGGATTTTTTGGCACTTCTTGTAGCTGCAAGATGTCAGGACCTCAGTGTTATGGCACTTGTAGCATTACAGTGCCATCTAGCAGCCTAGCTGGGAAACTAGTGACTCAAGGAACACTGAACCAACAGCTTCTGCAGAACCTTATGCTCTCCACCCCACCCAAAGATAGCTAAGTACTTATCAAACCCTACCTTGCTTGGACTTTGAGTTCTGAAATTATAGCCTAAGGTGTTATGGATTTGGGCATTAACTTGTCACCTGAAATATATTCAGTGGAGCATTTCTACATCAATCTGTGTGGATTAATTATTTGGTAATCTTAAACTGCTTTTTTGTCTCAGTATTGTTACCTTCTGAAAGGGAATAAAATCTGTAGCTAATCTTCTTGTGGAAAGTGAGTTTATGCTGTACCCAAACTGTTTCTTTCTTAAATACATACATGGAGTAGAAATTGAGACAGCCCAGAAGCTGTCCTAATATAGCTTTTTTTCCTGACAATGATCCACTAACCTTTTCAGAAGTGTATGCCTTGCAGGGAGGCAAAGTTTGAAATGTAGCCTACCTGTATTTCAGACATCTGGAAAGATACAATCTCCCCTTGAGTGGTTTGGGAAAACGATTACATTCCTTTCTAATGGAAGGAATGCCCACAGTTCTGGAGCTTTATATTTCTGTCAGAGCAGTCCAAAGCCTTAGCTACAGTTAATATTGTAGTGATTCATGGGTAGTTTGGTATTTTTTTAAAATAAAAATGCAAAGATTCTAAAGCTAGTGGGCTGCAAAGAAGTGACTTGCTGGAGATCATCCAGTGAGTCTTCCTTTGCTCTAAACAGTACTCAGCTACACATGCCCAATTGGCAAGTAATTAATAATGAGGAACATTTTTAGAGACAAAGAAAAAGTTCCTGTTTAGAATGTCTGTATGAATAAATAATCTTGCTCCGCATCCAAAAGCAGCAATAAGTGTTCCCACAGAGTCCCTGTTTTTCTCAACTGTTTGTGCCTTAAAACCATGAGTGATTTTCTTTTGTAAGAATATTGTGTTCTTCCCATACTACCTCCCTTAACGATCTCAAATTAAAAACTAAGTTTGGCACTAGTAGTGCAAAACTAAGTGTTTGAAATTCAACATTTTATTCAAATTATTTTCCCTGCCTTATTTATATCTGCTGTTTTTATTTTTAAGGAATGGCCGTTGGAGGTCAGAATGGAAGTTTGCAATCACCCCTTCAACCACTCAGGTGGCTGGCATCTTGAAAATTCAGGTAGGCTTATCATAAATTGTATATTTCAGTGTTTAGTAGGTCTCTAGTTTTTTTTTTTTCAACTAAGGGAATGTCATGGCGATATAGCAACAATAATTGTGGTGCAAGAAAAAATGGAACAGATACATGTTTCATTAATCATTCTGCAGTATTTTAAAATAAACTGGCATTAATTCTGTCTATAAATATTCATTTATGCATTCATATATTATATTGTAAAAATGGAGGGCTTTGGAGACTCATCCCATTTTGTGTGTTGTAGAGCGGGGGGGTTGGTTTGTTTGTTTTTTCCCCCCCTCTCTTGCCTCCTGTATCAAAAGGGTTGATGTCTGGTCAAAGAAGGCTGGATGCAGCTTTAGGCTATTTTCTCTTGAGGGCATAGGATGAGAGGAATATGCTCCTTGTTCCAGGAGTTGTATGCTGCTTCTACAATGCAAATGGCAACACTTTCTAAAAAAGGATTAAGAATCAGTGTTTACATTGTCAAAAAAGTCAAACATTTCATTGAATACCCTACCAGACTCATTACAAGAGCAGCCAAATTAATGAATACACATATACATTAGAAATCACTAACGTACCTCCTCACCAGTCCCTATGGGAACGTAGAAAGTCAGCTTTTCCCAAAAGAGCGATTGTTGGAGCCTCTACTTAAGGAATCTACTTGACGGTAATATAGTTGCCTGTGTTTTATGATTTGCTGTGCATCATGGGCAGAGTCTGTCTCTTTTTCAAGAAATGTTTCTTCAACTGTATCAAATTCTCATTTTCTGATAATGAATGGCACCTTTTTCATCTCTTTAGAGGGGTAACTTCTCTGTAAATTCAACTGAATGAATGGTGTCAGTTCTGTTTACCAGTTGTGGCAAAAATATGTCCTCTTGCCCATTATAATCCTACATTTTCAATGTCTTCAAATCGCTCCAGTTTTTAGCTCATTGACTTCATCAAGATTAGTTTTAATACCTTTAAAGAATCTAAGACTAAGACTGGTAGGACTGTAAATTGAGGGCAGAGGGGGAGTACAGTAAACCTTTTTGGGGAGAGACCAAGAGTTTCCAAACTTATTTTGCTGCCTACTAGTTAGGTTACTAACATTATTGTGCCGGAGGGAATTCTTTTTAGAAAGATCACCTGGGCTTGCTTAATACAAGATGTCACACTGCCTCCAGCAAACAGTCTGGGTGAGCAAGGAGGACAACGACACAATGCAGCCTGAAGCTTTGCCAAAACTCTCCTTGAACAAAGTCAATCCACTTACTTGAGTAGCTTCCAATAAGTCTCCTAAAGTCTCCTAAAGCTTCCAATAAGTCTCCTAAGTCTCACCTTTCTGCTACCGCAAGTAGCTTGAATAAAATGAACTGTTAATTGCAAAAGAAATTCCTGGACACAAAAAGTGCTACTCTGAGCACATACATGCTGAGCACTTCAAGTATAACTCTGCATTTCAGTGGAAATGCACCACCAACAGATCCCTTTGTTCCCCCAGAAAAGTGTGTTTACATATTGACTGATGTTGGCATTTTACCACCATGCTGATTCAGTAGCTGTAGTACTGATAACATTTGTTTTACTTTTGCATAGGTTCACTATTACGAAGATGGTAATGTTCAGCTAGTGAGCCATAAAGACATACAAGATTCATTAACAGTGTCTGTAAGTTATCTTTTTACAAGATCTCATTATATGTTGAAGTGACACATTTTTGGTGTAGGTTTTGGATGTATTATTTAATATGACACTGTTAAGACTTTTGATGCTCAGCATGAGTTCTGCCTTTGTATTCTACACTGCAAGTGTTTTTTCTTGTATTCTACACGACAATGCCGGTTAGACATTCTGACATAAGATCCTTTCACCATTTAGAAATAGGTGAATAAAATTGTACATGCAAGTAGATAGCTAATATTTTTACATTGCATGTACATTTAGGTATAGATGTCTGCTGTCTTCTCTGAAGTCCTCCAGAATACTGTAATCTGAATTTGCTGCATGACTTTGTTTTGCTTGTGACTTTTAAAGAAACAAAACAGATTAATTTTAGTTGTGAGATTGCAGACAGTTCAAGCTAACTATACTTATTTATCTGCACTTACTCTAACTCTTCTTAAACTGTTAATTGTAGGTGGCGCTGTGGCTTATGGAATTAGATTTTGTATGTGCAATGAGTTTTGTCCGAAGTAGTACCCGCTGAACACTCTCTCCTTCCCCTCCCAATTATTGGCACACAATTGGCAGCGTTTGCTTAGGAGAAGATGAGGGCTCTAAAAACAGCAGTGTGTTAGGGGAGAACTCCATAACTAGTGTTAGCTTGAACTGGTATAGCCTATCTGTAACCAGTGATGTCAGACCTTTGCTTTCATGGACATTTAAATCCATTTCAGGGGTGAACACAAAACTTCACATATTCTGCAGTTCAGAGGCTCCACGCTTGCTGGATACAGACCTTATTTCTTCTTAGCTGTCCCTTTCTGATAGAGGTTATTATGGTGCATTAGGGAGGAGATGCCTAAAAACCCTGTGTGTGGAAACAACAGTTGCATCCTAAGGCTTGTTCACTGTAGGGACTGGTGCTGTCTGAGTGCAGCACGAACTAATAATTGCTCTTAATAATAAAATACCACGACTGGTAGAAGGCATGAGGAAGTGAATAAACATTTATATTTTCTGCTTGTAGTGTCCATTAATAAACTTGTCAATGAAATTAAATTAGCAGAAGGGAATGGAAAAAGTACAATTTGAAAGCATCTCAGATAGTCATGACATGCTGATGAAGAACTGGGCTCTGAGTGCCAAACTGGATTTAACGAAGAACGTTGTGAATTAAAATAAATATATATAAAAAAATAATAATAAAGTAAGGCTCACTGGCTTTCCAATCACAATAACAGCATACAGAGTGGGGAAGGGTGGTGCTAAATGATAAAATTTCAGAAGTTGTAGGCATGGAAATTACTTCTGAGTCATAACTAAAGGGACCAAAATCCTTGCTCATGCTCTTTTCAGCTGACAGTTGCTTCAGTGGAGACTGAGGGGACAGTTCCAACAGTGGGTCCTGTCCTGCCGTATCAGTCAGGTACTGAAGGACCAATCAGGACCAAGAGATTTGGTGCTAAGCACTTCCTCAGACAGCCTTCCTTCCTTCTTAGCAGGGAGAAGGGCAACAAGTGTCTCCTGTTCAGGTGCCATATTTAGACTTCATACAAGGCATAGAAGGCAACACAGGCAAAGACCGCTGTCCTCTTGGAGAGAGCAGGAAAAGTGCCTTAGCCCCCTCGGGCCCCCTCCTCTTCTCCACCCTGTGGCTGAGCAGCAGCTTCCTACCAGCAACAGCAGACCTGAAATGAATAATTTCAGAGCTCCCTTGCTAAAGACAGATATGAATAAGTATGCCAGGTCAGTAGGGGTCTCTCAGCCCTCCCAACACATGGGCTTTTTTTCTGGAAGCTGAGCAGAAGCTGTTAATCCAGGAAATATTGCCTAACTCAGTAGAGCATATGAGCATCTCTTCCTTGCCTCTTTGCAGGATTCAGGCCCCTTCTTTTTTCCCTAAGTGGGCACCAACTCCACTGGTCTCCCCCTCTTCCTCTTCTGTAATTTTCAGGAACCTTTTTACAGCCCCCTGCTGAAGACAACTCCTCCCATCTCTCTGTGGAAGCAGCTCCTCTTGCAGATCTGGAGACTGTCACTTTCTAGGCATATCCCTCAAGGAGTTAGCTTAATTTATCTCAAATTCTGACTGCAGACTCCCTGGTAGAAGAAAAGGAGAGAGGACTACCCATTCTTTTAGGATGGGACTCTTGGCCAAGGCTCTCTGCCAGTCTATTTAAAAATGTTGGAATTAGGATGTGCTGCTCCAGATGCACCCTTATCTCCAAGTCTCCTAAAAATGTCCCCAAGTTCCAGTATTCCTTATGGCTCAACTCAGCTCAACTCAGCAGTAGCCTCTTGCTTGAAACCCTCTTGGATCTCTGATCAATTGTTCATATTCTTAAGGTTGCCCTGTGTAAAGATTAAACATTTTAACACCATTGTTTTACAATATTTTTAGAGACTTATTTTTCACTTCTATTGAATAATCAAATATAATGTTATAGTACGCATCTCTCCTGGTCTCTATGGTCTTGTCGGTTTGACAAATCTAATAATTTTGACAAAAATAATGGGAGAAGGACTCAATGGGATCTGCTTGTTTTGGTATGTACTATTCTTAGCTGGTATAAATGGCTCTATATTCACTTGCCCACAGGTATTTAATAGCCTTGGTTTCCATAAATGGTTCTATAGTGACTTGCCCACAAGTAATTAGACAGTGATACTGCTGCAAATTTTCTTAAGATTCACTAGTTTTTCCTCTTTGCAGTAATGAGCTTAGTTTATATTTAAGGACTATATTTAGAGAAATGCAGCACCAAGGCATAATTCAGGCATTCAAAATATAGTACCATATGCTTGGGGATTGGTCCTGCTTTGAGCAGGGGGTTGGACTAGATGACCTCCTGAGGTCCCTTCCAACCCTAATATTGTATGATTCTATTAATTTGATAATTATTAATAAAATTTGGGGGGGGGGGATATTGAGCATTGGCCTGCTAAACCCAGGGTTGTGAGTTCAATCCTTGAGGGGGCCACTTAGGGATCTGGGGCAAAATCAGTACTTGGTCCTGCTAGGGGGCTGGACTCAATGACCTTTCAGGGTCCCTTCCAGTTCTATGAGAGAGGTATTTCTCCATATATTATTACCAAATTAAAAATGGAGCTACTCCAGTGTTAGGAAGCACAAAGTTTTTCAAATTGAGTCTTGAACTGAATAGCACTTGCTATGAGAGCCCAATTAATCTATTATAGACTTTCTGGCAAATGGAGGCTACTTTAAGCATCTTATAATTGCAGGAGAAGTATAATTCATTGACAGCCTTTTTAGGGTTGTAACATTTTAGAGTTACTTAATTTGAAAACAAATTCTTTCTTTCCTAGAACGAAGCCCAAACAGCAAAGGAATTTATAAAAATTGTAGAGGCTGCAGAAAATGAGTATCAGGTATGAGTTCTGAAACATCCAAAATATATTACTCATATGTAAAACAATGCTTAATTTCGCCTAATATTGTGTACACTTAGACTGAGCCCCAAAACTCATGTAATATTACTGAAGTAGGAAAACTGGCTTTTGTAAGTGAATGCAGTTTTGGTATTTCATTTCAATTTTAAGGATTATTGCTATAATACCGTTCATTTTATAACTTTAAGAAACAGAATCAAGACAGTCTAATTGTGCTGATAACTTTTAGTTCTGCACTCTAGCTGTCTGTTACTCTCATTTCCCGCCCCAGTCCTTCTGGTTGTTCCACCTACTTGTTGCGTCTTAAATTAGACTGTGAGCTTTTTGAGGGCAGATTTTTTGGTCAGTACAGTACAGCATGATAGGACCCTGATTTTCACTAGGGTTTCTAGGCACAAGTATAATGCACATTATTTCATTTCAGGAGTGCACAACCTCTTATGAAAGGCCAGTCCACAATTAAATACTCCGACTGAATGGACACATCTTGATATGTAGATAATATTTCACCAGAGCAAGAAGTTCACATTTTGGTGGAAATTTCCATCCAAGCGAATCAAGACCTCACTTTATTTGGGGGGTTTTCTAGCAGCTTTGGTAGATGTATGAATAAGACAAGTATTTCAAATGGATGAGGTTTATAGAGTTTGCAAAATATAACTGTTCTAGGGGTCACCCGTGGAAATTTGAGTTCCATGTTCATTAAACTTTTGATATAAGGAATCACTTTCAGGCATGAAATTATATCCCACTTATGTTAATTTGCTAAAAAGCACTGTACACTTTAAATTCATATGACTAAAAGTGTTACTTGTTGTAGAGTTTACACATATTTAGGCTTGGAAGGATTGGATTTTTATCATTAAGCATTGATTTCACAAACTAACAAATATTTCCATCAATAATCGAAATTTACTGCTAGGCAAAGGAAGAATAATGCTGCTTGAGAATTTGAGTTTGATTTAAAGATATTTACTTTGTATATTTTTGACGTGATGTAAACAATTTGTTTTTAACAGTTATAAAGCTTTAATTTTTTGAATCTCAACATCTGCTGTCATTAATTTCCCGCAACTGAAAATTTAAATCAACTTTTAAAAAAAGCTTTAAAATATACATTGATATTATCAGTTTGAATTTTTTAAATTCTGCCAACCCTAAATGTACTGCATGTGCAAACTGATCACCCTCGTAGGAAAAAAATAGTGAAAGGTTATGGTCTATGTAATACTGTTAGCTCTCAAAACCTATATTTAACTTTCTAAACCAAGACCGAGTTTTTGGGCTCCCATTTGACAGCTTAATGTAAACAAGTGTGATCTTAATTTCTTTAGACTGCATAATTTTAGTAAGACTTAAAAACAGGAGGCAACAGGTTACACATTATCCTGTGATTATTTGAATGATCTGTATATGTATGCCACTGTTTCAGTTCTTTTCTTTTTTCCAGTGTAGTTTGTTTTGAATAATTCTAACTATTTCCTCTGTTTAACAGACTGCTATCAGTGAGAATTATCAAACTATGTCAGACACTACTTTCAAGGCCTTACGTCGACAATTGCCAGTTACCCGCACTAAGATTGACTGGAACAAGATCCTTAGCTACAAGATTGGAAAAGAGATGCAGAATGCTTAAGACAAATAATGCATGACTGGATAATTTTAGTGTTCTTGTATACAAATAAAAATTATTACAAAAGTATTTGGAACTGTTGTCACCCAGTCAGCATGGGCTTTTGCCATTGAAAAATCACTGTAAGTAGTTTGGTTAGAGCACAAAGCTTAACTAATCAACCTTTTTTTTTTTTTTTTTTTTTCTTCCAGTTAGTTTCCTTTTTCTCAGAGGGTTGCAAAATCAATATAGCTGAAAACTTTCCTCTAGAGTTTCTGTTGTACCTTTACATTTTTTATAATGAAAAGACCATGCCTTTAGATTTCAATTTAAAATTAAGA
This sequence comes from Platysternon megacephalum, assembly GCA_003942145.1. Classification (NCBI taxonomy): domain Eukaryota; kingdom Metazoa; phylum Chordata; order Testudines; family Platysternidae; genus Platysternon; species Platysternon megacephalum. Next base: position 132,750 of record QXTE01000644.1, on the reverse strand, counting down.
ACGGTTTGAAAAATATTTTTGCATACAGTAACTGTCTTGCTTTCATATGAAGTGAGCAACTTCTGAAATTTGCTGGATTCCTTGAAGAGTTCAGTAGTGTACATTTCTAGTTCAAGGCTCATGATGGATTTAGCCATATAAGCTGCTGTAGAAATCATCTAGCCCTCCATTGGATGTAAGACTGGGGAAAGCATTTTCTATTTTAAGTATGTTAAAACCTTTCAAAATACTTATTCAGCTGGCTCAGTGTTAACTAAACTTTTTTAAACAAGGCCACGGTCTTATGCTGTTTTAAGATTTTGAAATTAAATAAAGTACTTATTTCAGAAATGCATTTAATGCTTTATTCTTGACAGTTACTTAAATGAGTTCAGGTTCCATCTGCCCGAGTTATTTTTTATCATACAGCCACAAATGTAATATAACAAGGCATATTGTAATATATAATCCTGTACTCATTACCATGTCTCAGTTTATTTTTTTTCTTGGATTGAAATGTACTAAAATTCAATGTGACATTAAAATGCAGATTTTCTATTTATTTGAGTAGCAAATCAATTACTGATTGATCCCGTTGTGTGGTGTTTTTAAAAATATGGATACTGCTTAAAACTGATATTTTCACTTTGAAACTTGTGGTCGCTTACAGGTTGCAGTTAGAAATGCTGGGTACATATATGGTTTGCTGTAATAGCACATTTCTCCATCTCCCCCATTTGTAAGATGCATGATCATAATATTACTCTCTACTAAGGACTGCTTGAAGTTCTTAGTTTATAGTAATTTACTGTTGGCTGTAGGGAATAGAAGAGATTTAGGTGTCTGTGAAGACCAAAATGAATCTCAATCTGCTAGAGGGGAATCCTTTCCTTTGTGCTGCAATTTTCTTGGGATTGAAATGGCTTTTTAGGTTAATAAAAGAAACCCTGCAAAGAACAATGTATGCAGTCAAACATTTCAACAGTTTGAAATATATAGGGTTTCATTTTAAAAACCTGCATAAAAATAATCTTGCTTTTTAAAAAGGTGGTGCTGTGTCAAGAATGGTATGTTGAAAATCTAACTTTTGAACCACTAATTAAATTAGAAATAATTGGATTTTTATAGCTGTTAAGCTTTACTTAAATTGTGGGAATTCTTGTAGAGAATAAGTGTGGTGTGAATTAAGGCACTACTGGAAGATGCTCAGATATGACGATGATGACCACAGTATCAAAACCTGAACGGAATTCTCATTTGTTTACAGCATGATCCAATCACTTGCGTTTAAGTTGTAGTTCATGGCATAGTAAGAGAAGGATGATGAACGTAGGCTTATGCAAACTTTGTTTATATTTTATACTGTACAAATACAATAGCATTTTACTAATCACAGTAATGATTAAGATGGCACACCTTATTTGTCTTTCTGTGGAAGAGTATATAACTGTTAGTAACTTCAAGAATTCAAGCTCTGCAACTCTAAGAGTATTGAGACTGTAGAAGAGCTGATTTTCCTCAGCTGCATACTCTTTCAAAACTTTTCTAATTACCGTATATACTCGTTCATAAGCCTAATATTTTTGGTAAAAAGGTGATGCACCAAAGAGCGGGGGTCGGCTTATAAACGGGTCTACACCAAAATTTGATGATTTAAACTCTATGGAATCATTGAGTTGAATATCTAATACATTGTCATTTTTGTTTACCTGGAGCGTCTGCAGGCATGGAGCCCCTTAGCTCCCTGTAGCCGCAGTTTGCCGTTCCCAGCCAATGGGAGCTGAAGGGCTCCATGCCTGCAGACGCTCCAGGTAGAACAAAACATCCCGACCCGCCAGCGGCTTACCCTGACGGGCCAGGAGCCAAAGTTTGCCAACCTCTGAAATATAGGGTCGGCTTATGAAAGGGTCGTACAGTTTTTGCTATTTTTACCTAACCATCTTGGGGGGTCGGCTTATAAACAAACTGGCTAATGAACGAGTATATACGGTAGTCACTTTTTTTAGTGTTCTGCCTACCTGAATACTATATTGAAAATATATTGCAAACTAGCTATATTGTTCAATAAATACTGGCAGGATAACAGCTTATAGCAGCTGCAACTGAACAATGATTTATTGTATAACAAATCTGCAATCCTTTTTTAAGATCTATATACAGATTTTACAGCATTTTTTTTTCCTGACATACTTGCTGATTAGAAGAACCAGCCAAGGGGAGAATGGGGAGGTGACTGGATGGTTCCGGAGAATTGTTAGGCTCCAGACCGTTGTTGTCTTTTTTTCATTTCTAGGTCATTGGCTTGTGTGGTCTAGGTCAGTGGTTTTCAAACTGCAGGTCGCGACCCAGTACTGGATCGCGGAATGTAAGGCACTGGGTCACGGTGGCTCTGGTCAGCACTGCCGACCGGGCTGTTAAAAGTCCCATCAGCAGTGCTGCCCGGCTAAGGCAGGCTAGTCCCTACCTGTTCTGACACCGCGCTGCGCCCTGGAAGCGGCCAGCAGCAGGTCTGACTCCTGGGCGGGGGGGACACGGGTCTCCGCGCGCTGCCTGAGCACCAGATCTGCACTCCCGGCCAATGGGAGCTGCGGGGGGGGACAGTGCCTGTGGGTGAAAGTCACGCAGAGCTGCTTGCGCACCTCCACCTAGGAGCCGGACCTGCTGCTGGCTGCTTCCGGGGCGCAGCACGGTCTGCGGTGCCAGGACAGGCAGGAAGCCTGCCTTAGCATCCCTCTGTGCCGCTGACCGGGAGCCATCCTAGGTAAGCCCGTGCCCCAATTCCCTGCCCCAGCCCTGAGCCCCCCCCAACCCCAGAGCCCCTTCCTGCACCCCAAACCCCTCATCTCTGGCCCCAGCCCAGAGCCCTGACCACCTCCTATTCCCCAACCTCCTGCCCCAACCCAGAGCCCCCTCCCACACCCTGAACACCTCATTCCCGCAGCCCTCACCCCTACGCTCCAACCCTGAGCCCCTCCCACACCCCAACCCAACCCCCTCATCCCCAGCTCCGTTGGGTCGCGGGCATCAACAATTTACTTCAACTAGGTCGCCAGAAAAAAAGTTTGAAAACCACTAGTCTAGGGCAACGAGCCTTGACTTAGTACTCACCTATCTGAAATCAGCTTTTGATCTCAGTTCAGTTCCTAGTACACAGACACAGGTAATCACCCCATAAAAATTGTACATTTTGTTTGGGAAGAACCACCAAGGAGTGAATAATCACAGATAGCTCACTAACATCTTGCCCTCTAATGTGGTCCCACCAGGATCAGACATATTGGAGAGATCGTGAGTAGGCAGAGCATTAGCAATGCAGTCTTGCTGTGTGAATTTCAGACTCTGGCTATTACTCCAACATGCTAATTTTTACTTTGTAATTTGCATGATTCAATTCCAACCATGTGTAATAACATTGTATGTTGATGCACTTCTTCAGTTACACATTGTACCTAATATGCCATCAATGGGGTCTATGATGTCGCTAACTGTAGCAGATATTTTAGTTGCTTTTCTCAAATGGGGCAGATTCAGAATGGCTAAATTCTCTTCAGAGGCTGCCACGTACCTGCAGGATGGCTTTGAATGGCACTTCACCTCCGTATCTTTCTCAGTCTGTAAAATGGAGATAATACTTGGCTACCTCACAGGCTTTTGAATATTCCTCAGAACAACACTTGCAGGGGTATGGTAATAGACTTAAGGTGCATTGTTCTTTTTCTTACAGGACTTCTACTTTTGGAATATAAAGAATCAAACTTGTTTTGTACTGTGCTATGTGAATATATTAGAAACACGTAGTTGATAGTGACTTGTAAAAAAACCATGTTCATGCTTTTTCCTTGGTTACATGCCACTTAGTGCAGTTTATGCAGCTCCGACATTATGCCATCTGCTGGCTGTACATTTATTTTTCACTTCCATTGAGAACTCAGTAATATTTCCATACAATCTACAGTAGGACAGTCCCTCCTCCAGTCATGTTTACCTTTATATGCATTACTTTGTGTTCAGCTACACTAGACCTCTGGCCAGTTCACAACAGCTCATTTTTTGTATGTCCTGCTTAAAACTGATGAGCATACATGATGGAATAATCTATGTATCATCCTAAACTGTACACTGTAGTGTGCCAACAACCAATCTTCATACTGATGATCCCATATCCCTGTGCCAGTCAGTGTGTGAAATGAGCATGTCATGCACGTAGCTGGCAATAAGTAGATGCTGGCTTAACTTTGTTCCTTGTGTCTATGCCAAGTGTGATGAATGTGGTAGTAGTAGCCTCATACTTCAGAAATAAAAACTTATCTTAGCTGTATCGGGGAAAGGCTATGCTACCTTAGTAGGAAAGAGTGAAATTATTCTGAGTACCATAAAGCCAGTCTGCCTACAATCGTAGGCTAGGTTTGGATTATTTGTTCAAAAAGCATGCGTTTTTTCCTTGGAATGCAAGTGTCAAGGCTATACAATAAAAAACCCTAACCTCAGTGAAAATGGGTAGTAATTAGCCTCTATTTGTAATTCCTGCACCTAACTGTCCATTCCCCCTCAGATTTCCCCTCATTGTTCTGTGTGTTTGCTTCTCCACCTCCGAAAAGCACCCAAAACGAAACATAACAGATGTGCTCTAATTCCCTAGCAGTGTGGTGGCTCTTGATCACTGCTACCGCCGCCAATGTGGATTTCCCCATATGTGGAGAGGCTTCTGGGTTTTGGTGGTGGGGAACAGTCTCACACAGATCCCTATCCATGTGATGATTAGTGGGACGGACAAAGAATATGATCAGATCCAAGTGTTATGGGACAAAGGAGAACCTGCACTTCAGACAAGCTTAAGTGAGGCTGGGGAGACTTACAAAAAAAAAAAAAAGTGTTAATTCCATTCTTGGCTATGAATTTGTATCTAACTTAGTTTAGTCAGATAAAGCAACAAAATTTAAAGTATATTAATGGCTTTTCTCACACTTGTCTTTCCTTGCTAAGCTGAAACTATGCAGCTGCAAGTCCGTTCTTGTGTTGTTTTTTTCCAAATGCTTGGGTCCAGAGGAGCATGCAAGATTTAGAATCTGAACAGTTCTAGTTTGAAATCACTAAGTGAAAAGAAATCAAATAATTCTCAGCTAACCTGTAGCTTGTACATCTGTTGACAGAAGCAAAGTTCATACTAAAAAAATCTGAATGCAAAGTATGATGACTCATAAAATCATGATGTTCAGTTGATTTGTATTATTTTACTACTAAAATAAATGAGCATTTCTGTTGGTGAATATATGGACTATTGTTAGAGCTCATTACTATTGCAATTCTTTAAGTTTCTGCTCAGTAAGAATTGCTAAGAATACCGTTTGTTTTGAAATATGTAGCCTCCAATATTGAAATGTATAAATATTACTTTTAATTTTAGTAATGTTATCGCATATTGAAGATTGTTTTAACAGATAGACTAAAATGACTGTTGAAGCAAAATGAGAATTATGTCCAAATCAAGTAAACCACCATTGTGAGATGATCAACTAACAAGAAATAAGCCATAACCTCTACTTTGTTTGTGCTTGTTACCTGATCATTAGGGGGTAGAAACTGAAGTGTAATATGGGGAGGGATGTTTTGTTGAACCAGCAACCTAAACTATCTACTTAGTTCGATAATGACAGACTAATAGCCTTAAATACAGAACTGAGTACTACTAAAGTTGTAACTCAATGTATGAAATTTTAAAGAAAAAGACAAACCCGTAATCCAACCTAGAAGAAAAAATATCAAGTATGATGTTATTAGCATTTTTGTATGGTAACTAGTAAAATGCAACTATTCCAGTCCAATAGGTGTGCTGTTGACTTAGGCTATGGCTACACTAGAGAGCTTAGACACTCTAAGCCGACGGACGGGAGCTCTCCTGTTGATTTAATTAATCCACCCCAATGAGCGGCAGTTGCTATGACGGTGGGAGAAGCTCTCCCGCTGACATAGTGCTGTCCACACTGGCGCTTAGGTCGGTGTACCTTATGTCACTCATGGGGGTGGCTTATTCACACCCCTGAGCGACAAAAGTTGTATCGACCTACGCTGTAGTGTAGCCATAACCTAAATTAGTGAGAGCATAATCAGGCCTCCAATGTCCTGGGCTTAGTGGAGGCAAGCAAGCATCTAACATAACAGCCATAAAGCTGCTTGAAAATTTCATAAAAGCAGTGAATCAGGTTGGTCATTCAAACTTTCCTTCCCCCGTCCCCACACACAGCTCTTTGTCATTTAAAAGTTTTATTTAAGATTTTCAGAAGCAGGAAAAGCTAAACTTCAGCTAAAATAAGCTGAAAGTACTTCACTACTCCTATTTGAGCAGTACAGGAGGAAAGAAATGTGTTTAGAGACATCTCCCCCTATACTGGTTTGGTACTTCAGTGGCTCCTATTCTTCATAAAGAATTGATCTCTACCCTGGGCAGTAATGCAGGAGAGCTATCCCTGGAGAAGAGATGGGGGAGGAAAAGGAGAGAGTGGAGGTGGACTGTGTTTTGAACTGGATTGTCTCCGTCACTCCATACAGACCCAGCCAGAAACACCATAGATGTACTGAGAAGGCAACAGGAAGCCAAGAGCAGCCAGAGAAGCACTTGTAATGTGACCTTGAGAGAGAGCTGAGAAACAGCTTTTTGGATAGAATGCTGGCTGGGAAAAAAAGGCATGAAATATTAAGCAAAGAAACTGTCTGCTGTTTGATTCTTACTGTGTTCAGGGAACCAGGACTTTGCGTATATTTGGTCTACACTACAGTTAGGTAGACTCAAGGCAGCTTATGTCGACCTAAGTCTCTACACTAAAAACTTGCTCCTGCTGATGTAACTGCCCCGCTACACCGACTTTACACCTCTCATGGAGGTGGAGTTGAGTCAGCAGTAGCTAGGTTGGTGTAGTTAGGTCGATGCAGTGTCAGTATATACTTACATCGACTGTTACTGGCTTTCAGAAGCCATCCCACAATGCCCTGCACTAACAGTACAGCTCCACCCATGCAAGGAGCATAGTGCGGCCATGCAAAAGTGATTTAATTACTAACATCAGCATACAGCTTCTGAACTTAGGTCGACTTAATTTTGTAGTGTAGACATTCCCTGAGGGAGCCCTACATCAACTCAGTAGTTAGAGCACCTGCCTGCGGGGCAACAGGACCCCCCTGCTCAAATCCTTTCTCCCTCTGATGGGGGAGGGGGGACTGGAGCAGCATATCCCACATCTCAGACAAGTGTGCTGAAAGTTACAAGATGGGCACCACCACCACCTCCTCTGGCCATTTTGTGTGGAGTAAAGCAAGCGCCTAACTCATTCCCTCAAGAAACACCTTAGGTGCCTAAGCTGCCTGATTCCAGGAGATGGGTTCCTGTTCGCGGATCTCTGACAGAGATAGGTGCCTCCCTGCAGCCTGGAATTAGGTGCCTATCTCTCAGGTGTGGGGAGAAGGGAGTGCTTTAGGACATTTTGTTATCTCCCAGTGTTTGTGTTGACAGGACAGATGGAAAGTTAAGGTAAGTGCTGTATGTGTTAATTGCAGGAATTTTGGAAATAAAAGTCAATGTGGGAGACATGCTTCACTATAGGTGTACTAAAGAAACTAGCAAGGCTTCACTAACTGAATAACCACACTGAACATATTATTCCTCACAAAAAGATGAAATATTTAATGCCCGGAAAAGTCAGTGTCCCTTCTACCTTCCCCATCCTCCAAATTTCTTTCAGGAAAGTAAACTTCGGCTTCTCTCAAAGGCAAGGGTTTGAGAGACTGATTTATTGTCCTTCCCCTCAACCTAAAATGGGGAGGGAGAAAATTACTTCTGGTTCCTCTCCAGTCTTTCAGCCATCTGTCTCTGCCTCCTTTCTCCCACAACCTCATTTGCCTTTGGGGATGCACCGAACGTGTGTGGAGATGCCAAATTCTGACTTGCCAAAAGCTCTTTTTGACCAAAGGCCAACCTTGCTTTCATTATTTCTTTATCAATCCTAAGCATGCACATCCCCATTGGCTCCATACAGCTCCTGGGTTTTATGGAGAGAACAGGATTTCTTCATAAAATACTTCACAGAATACATGGCTCAACATAATTGACAGGAAATATGTAAATACTGCTGGCTAATATTTTGATGGGAGGCTTTCAAGAAAACTTCAGTGTGCTTTAATAAGTAATGTTGGGGGGTTCATTGGTTGGCAGACCACCTACACTTGACCTGAGAAATGTGAGTGCCCCAGGTGAAATTCCCTCTTGGTTCTAAACAAACAAAAAAGGATGAAAATATTATAATGTATATTTCAAGCCTGAAAGGTAAAGAAAAAAGCAAAACAAGTGTAAAGCTTTTTTCTGATTTAAGGATAACCTTACACTGCCTGAAAATATTTTACTCCATTTTGAATTTGTATTGCTCATTCTAATAACTCCTTTAAGTTGTGTTTGAATTGATTATTTTACTAATATAGGAGCTGGACCAAATTCCATTTTCCTGTCTTTTTCATGGCATTGCTTTTCAATAAAGATTTAAAGCTTAAGGCTTTCTTCCCCCTGCACCTTTGCTAACTTTCAAAGTGTGTTCTTGCTCACCTCCTTTGGCAAGGTCTTTAGTGACCGGGGAAGCCTTCAGTAGGTGTTCTGGTGGAGATTGGTCTGCTGTTCACTTTCTCCATCCTCCTCCAATTTAAACATGTCTTCAGTAAGTTAGGGATCCTGCTCCCTCTAATCGGACAGTCTCTCAGTCTGTCTCTGTTACCAGTCGCAATGCTGGGGATAAGATTGGCAACACTGCACTCTCCATTTGCTGAGTTCTTTGTCAGATCAATATCATTACTCTGGCTTGCTTGAGAAGTAGGGAATGAACACAATTCTCCCTTGTTATGGTCTTCTCTGAAATGTGGCACTCTAGGTGTGTAAAAGCTCCCCTTGAATGAATACTGGCATATTTTATAATACTACTATCCTCCTTTTCTAAAGCTTGAGATTGGGCCTGCAGTGCCATGAATATGAGTTTAAGATTCTGGGTAACAGAAAAATTCCAGACTGAACACTCAGTTTAGAAATCTGTACTAGGGCTGGCAAGAGATTAAAAAAAGTAATTGTGCAATTAATTGCACTGTTAAACAATAATAGAATACCATTTATTTAATTTTTGATATTTTTTACATTTTCAAATATACTGATTTCAATTAAAACATAGAATAGAAAGTGTACAGTGCTCACTTTACTTTTGATTACAAGTATTTGCACTGTAAAAAACAAAAAATAGTATTTTTCAATTCACTTAATACAAGTACTGTAGTGCAATCTCTTTATCATGAAAGTTGAACTTACAAATGTAGAATTATGTACAAAAAATAACTGCATTCAAAAACAAAACAATGTGAAACTTCAGAGCCTACAAGTGCACTCAGTCCTACTTCTTGTTCAGCCAAGCGCTCAGACAAACAAGTTTGTTTACATTTGCAGGAGATAATGCTGCCTACTTCTTGTTTACAATGTCACCAGAAAGTGAGAACAGGCATTTGCATGGCATTGCAAGGTATTTATGTGCCAGATATGCTAAACGTTCGTATGCCCCTTCATGCTTCGGCCACCATTCCAGAGGACATGCTTCCATGCTGTTGACGCTCATTAAAAAAAATGTGTTAATTAAATTTGTGACTGAACTCCTTTAGGGGAGAATTGTATGTCCCCTGCTCTGTTTTACCTGCATTCTGCCATATATTTCATGTTATAGCAGTCTCGGATGATGACTCAGCACACGTTCATTTTAAGAACACTTTCACTGCAAATTTGACAAAACGCAAAGAATCTGAAGTGCCTTCCAAAATCTGAGAGGGACAAGGAGTGGAGCATGCTTTCAAAAGTCTTAAAAGAGCAACATTCCAATAAGGAAACTACAGAACCCGAACCACCAAAAAAGAATATCAACCTTCTGCTGGTGGCATCTGACTCAGATAATGAAAATGAACATGCGTCGGTCTGCACTGCTTTGGATTGTTATCGAGCAGAACCCATCACCACCATGGACGCATGTCCCCTGGAATGGTGATTGAAGCATGAAGGCACATATGAATCTTTAGCGCATCTGGCACGTAAATATCTTGCGATGCCAGCTACACCAGTGCCATGCGAACGTCTGTTCTCACTTTCAGGTGATATTGTAAACAAGAAGTAGGCAGCATTATCTCCTGCAAATGTAAACAAACTTGTTTGTCTGAGCGATTGGCTGAACAAGAAGTAGGACTGAGTGCACTTGTAGGCTCTAAAGTTTTATTGTTTTGTTTTTAAGTGCAGTTATGTAACAAAAAAAATCTTCATTTGTAAATTGCACTTTCACGACACAGAAATTGCACTACAGTACTTGTATGAGGGGAATTGGAAAATACTATTTCTTTTGTTTCTTTTACAGTGCAAATATTTGTAATCAAGAATAATATATACTTTGATTTCAATTACAACACAATACAATATATATGAAAATGTAGAAAAACATCCAAAATATGTAATAAATTTCAATTGGTATTCTATTGTTTAACAGTGCAATTAAAACTGAATAATTTTTGTAATCGTGGTTAATTTTTTTGAGTTAATCATGTGAGCTAACTGCGATTAATCGACAGCTCTAATTTGTACATTTAAACACTTGTTCAATTTACCTTGTTTTAGCTTAGCAAAAATACATTAAAAACAGCACTAAATTTAATCTTCAGTCTATATCAGCATATTTTAAATTCCTTGGGTAGTGGCCAAGATGCACATGTTCTACTCCAACACAGACTTTTGGGTCTTTGATATCAGACATTTGATTGCTATGAGCTGAAACCTGCTGGTTACGTTACTCCACTAACTTGCCTCAAATGCTTGTGTGACGGGTTTGGTTACAGAGACCCCCTTGGGACTGTCATCTGATGTGCTGAAACTACCTCAGAGCCCATTTTCCCTGTCAGCTTGGGACTCCAACATCCTGTCTTGTTGAGCCAGACATGCAAGCCTGCGGCAACACAGACCCAGGGTCTGAACCTCGTCCCCAAAGCTGTAGGCTTTAACTGAAAACCATTCAGCTAGGTACTCTTGTCTCCAGCACCCAGACACACAGCTCCCACTGGGATCCCAACTCCAAATCAATCCGTTTTACTCTGTATAAAGCTTATACAGGGGAAACTCATAAATTGTCCGCCCTCTATAACACTGACAGAGAGAGATGCACAGCTGTTTGCTCCCCTAGGTATTAATCACTTACTCTGGGTTCAATAATAGAAGTGATTTTATTAAGAATAAAAAGTAGGATTTAAGTGGTTCCAAGTAATAACAGACAGAACAAAGTAAGTTACCAAGCAAAATAAAACAAAACACGCACGTCTAAGCCTAATACATTTAAGAAATTGAATACAGGTAAATCTCACCCTCAGAGATGTTCCAATAAGCTTCTTTCACAAACTAGACTCCTTTCTAGGCTGAGCCCAATCCTTTCACCTGGTACAGTCCTTGTTTCAGCTCAGGTGGTAGCTAGGGGATTTCTCATGACTGCTGCCTTTGTTCTGTTCCACCCCCTTTTATAGCTTTGGCCCAAGGTAGGAATCTTTTCTCTCTCTGTGTTCCCACCCCTCCTTCTAAATGGAAAAGTACCAGGTTTAAGATGGATTCCAGTACCAGGTGACATGATCACATGTCACTGTAAGACCTCATTCTCCATTCTTTGAGGGTTGGCCTGCAGGTACCCAGGAAGATTTGCGAGTAAACAGACCCATTTACACCCAATTGTCCTGGTTAATGGGAGCCATCAAGATCCCAAGCCATTATTAATGGCCCACACTTTGCATAGTTACAATAGGACTTTAGAATAATACTTCATATTTTTAGCTTTAGATACAGGAATGATACATGCATACAAATAGGATGAACACACTCAGTAGATCAGTGGTCCCCAACACGGTGCCCGCCGGGGCATTTATGTGCACCCGCCTTGTGCCCAGCAGGGGAGAGAAGCCACGGCCCCGCGCCTGCCGGGGACAGAGAACTCTGGGGCTGCAGGCTGTGGGCGCCGGTGCTCTCTGTCTCCGGCAGGTGTGGGGCCGCGGCTTCTCTCTGGCTTCAAGCCAGTTTGCTTCAAGCCGGAGAGAAGCCGCAGCCCCGCACCTGCCGGGGACAGAACTCCAGGGCTGCAGAGAAGCCGCGGCCCCGCGCCTGCCGGGGACAGAACTCTAGGGCTGCAGAGAAGCCGCGGCCCCGCACCTGCCGGGGACAGAACTCTAGGGCTGCAGAGAAGCTGCGGCCCCGCACCTGCTGGGCACAGAGAACTCTGGGGCTGCAGGCGCCGGTATTTTCTGTCCCCGGCAGGCGCAGGGCCGCGGCTTCTCTCCGTCTTCAAGCCAGTTTGCTTCAAGCCGGAGAGAAGCCGCGGCCCCGCACCTACCGGGGACAGAACTCCAGGGCTGCAGAGAAGCCGCGGCCTCGCGCATGATGGGCACAGAGAACTCCGGGGCTGCGGGCACCGGTGCTCTCTCTCCCCGGCAAGCGCGGGGCCACGGCTTCTCTACGGCTTCTTGAAGCCGCAGAGAAGCCATGGCCCCGCACCTGCCGGGGACAGAGAACTCCGGGGCTGCAGGCTGCGGGCGCTGGTGCTCTCTGTCCCCGCAGGCACGGGGCCGCGCCTGCCGGGGACAGAACTCCAGGGCTGCAGAGAAGCCGCGGCCCCGCGCCTGCCAGGCACAGAGAACTCCGGGGCTGCAGGCGTCGGTGTTCTCTGTCCCCGGCAGGCGCGGGGCCCGCCTAGTGCCCAGCAGGGGAGAGAAGCCAGGGCCCCGCACCTGCTAGGGAGAGAGTACTCTGGGGCTGCAGGCTGCGGGCGCCGGTGTTCTCTGTCCTCGCGGCTTCTCTCAGGCTTCTCTCTGCACTGCCCAGAACTGCCGCCAAAGAACGAACGAACAAAAAAAACGCTCGCCTCTGCAGAATGGACCGAATGCAGCCCCGTAGCATGTGCTGCCCCAGGCACGTGCTTGCTTCACTGGTGCCTGGAGCCGGCCCTGTATGTGAGTATTCTTCCTGCACTGATACTGCTGTTTTCTTGTGCTTTACAATTTATTATTTTTTTAACATTTTGCCCCAAAATGAGTGGTTCAAATAAAAGACAACGTACGTATTATTTCAACCCAGAGTGGGAAGAATCCTATTGTTTTATTGAAAATAAAGGGAAATGTGTTTGATTATTGTGCGGGGGTGCTGTTGCAGTGCCGAAAAAACATAATGTCGAACGCTATTTCCAAACTAATCACGGCTCTTTTGACATTAGCCATCTACTTAAATCTGAGTTGAGAAAGGTTTGATTTGAGTTGATTAATTTTCTATCTGCCCAGCAATCTGTTTTCACTAGACAAGTGGTAAAGTCTAAAAGTGCTACTATTGTTTCCTTTAAAATTGCTCATCCGCTCGCAAAGAAGAAAAAACCCTTTCAAGATGGTGAATTGTTGAAGGAAGCATTTTTGACTGGTGCTGATTGCCTGTTTCAAGGATTTCCTAACAAGGGTGAGATTTTGTTGGCAATACAAGACTTGCAGTTATCAGACAGCACAGTTACGAGGAGGATACATGCAATTTCAAGCGACATGCAAACTCAGCTAAAGGATGACTTGGAAATATGTGACTGGTTTTCACTGCAATTCGATGAGTTGACAGATATATCGGATACAGCGCAGTTGGCAGTTATGGTGAGAATGGTATTTAGTGACTTCACTGTAAAAGAAGAGTTACTAAAAGTATTGCCTATGAAAGGGCGAACAAAGGGTGAGGACATCTATAATTTATTCAAATCATATGCAACATCAATTAGTATGCCACTACACAAGCTGTCTGCGATCAGCACTGATGGGGCACCAGCAATGATGGGCAGCGCCAGTGGATTCATTGCACTCTGTAAGAAGAATAAATCCTTTCCGAACTTTGTCTTATCATTGCATTATCCACCAAGAAGCTTTGTGCGTAAAAGTTCTTTCTTTTCAACACGTCATGAATGTCGTTATTAAAATAATTAACTCTATTCGAGCGAAACCTTTGCAACACCGACTTTTTAAGGCCCTGTTGGAAGATTTTGATGATAAATAATCTGATCTTATCTTGCACACAGAAGTATGATGGCTGAGCAAAGGTAAAGTTCTTGCACGTTTTTTAAGCCTAATTGAAGAGATCAAAGAATTTCTGAAGTCCACAAATCAGAACTTCGAGCAACTAGAAGACTCCAGCTGGTTCATGGACTTGGCTTTTCTTGCCGACATCACTGATAAATTGAACATTTTAAATCTTGAGCTCCAGGGAAAAGACAAACGTGGCTCAAATGATAGGTTCTGTAAAATCATTGAAAGCAAAACTGATCTTGTGGATGTCACATATGAAGACGAAGTCTCTCAAACATTTCCCAAGGNATGCCCATCTTGACGATTGCTTACGAACGGGAATATCATCCTACTCTCCCAACTACGAAAAATTGGCTGAAGAAATGCAGTGCCAAAAATCACACTGACTTTATTAGAAAAACCACGTGAATTAATGATACCTATTTTCCATTAAGTGCTGATGAGCGCGTATGATTAACTTGTGTTTAACTTTTTTTCATACTTGTTTGTTTGTTTATTAAAGTACAGATACAAGTAACAATACAAAGAATATTTTCAATTAACCATAACTGGCTATCTATGTTAAAGTAAGAATAATAAATATATTTGGACCAGCAGTTCAACAATGTTTTACTTTTTTTAAATAAATAAGATGAAAACTGTTTGATATTTATTTTGTAAAAACTCCTTAATTTTTCTTACAGGTAGATAAAAAAGAGCAAATTCACATGGTAAGGTGAAAGAGTAATTGCCGAATAATTTAATTAATACCTTTTACATGTAAAATTACCTTTATCTTATGAATTAATATATTATGTAATATTAAATATGATGTTTTTCGTATTATGTAATGTACAAATACAAAATAAGCCTTGAAAAATTGTTGGCGCCCGCCACACTCTTCTGAAAACATGAATGTGCTACTGGCCACAAAAAGGTTGGGGACCACTGCAGTAGATTATAAACTTTGTAATGATACCTTACAAGAGACCTTTTGCATGAGGCATATTCCACTTACATTATATTCACATTCATTAGCATATTTCCATAAAACATATGGAGTGCAACATCACAGCTTGAACTCCAGTTAGGATGATTTTAACAAACCATCACAGTTTCCACTGTCAGACTGTCTGCTCCCACTCACCCACTGATCCTTAATTGTTTGATTTGTATCTACATTAGATTAAAAAGTAATTCAGAGCAGACATCTCTTACATATTTGTACAGTGCCATGTTGCATCTAAAGTGCTATAAATATTTACTAACCTTATTTATCAAGTTAATTGCTATGGATAGATGAAAGATTAGGAGACCATTTCTTTTTCAGTAATTCTAACCCTAGTACTACAGTTAATGGGCCATGTAACTCTTGTCCTCGACATGATCAATAATCAGATATAAATGTACACTGAGGTGAGCATCAAGATTTATTGACCCAGGAAGACAATTCCTGATGTTCACTGACACATGAAGCCAATGTATATGTTGTTTTCAGACATTCTGAACACCCCCCTCAGACGTATCTGGCAATCTCTCTGTTCTGGCCAAGAATTTCTTAAGTGTCACATTTTTTAAAATGTGACATTCTAAAGAGGATATAAATTAGAAGCCCAGAAAGAGCTATTGGCCTGTGAGCCAGTCAGAGAGCAGAGACTTCAAGGTTTCCTGAAATGTTTGTAAAATAATTGAAAACATTGTTTAACATCCTGAATCATTAACGGAATACATGGGTAGACTTAAACTACACATTTATTTTAAAATAACATTTGACAATAACTTTTTTCTTACATGCCAGGACCTGAGTTCAAGATTCAGTATTTCTGCTGAAAGAGCTGCTGACATCACTAACACCTAAATTGGACACGGAAACTTTAAATTCCTGCCCTGTTTTAGCCATTATAAAGATCATCAACAATTTCAGGAGAAACAAAAACTCCTGAATTTAGGTTATGGCAAATAAACTAGGAGTAGTTGGGTTATAACCTGCTTGGGGCTGGAACTGGTGCATTTTCTGGTTGTGCACAGCATAAAGAAGTCTATTAGCACTTAAAATATTGGATAATTTGGGTCTAAGCAGGTAAGTAAAAATATCTTTTCTGTTTATTTTTAAAATACATTTATTTTGTAATGAAGACTACAGTTGTATTCTGTTATGGCCTGACTGCCTCAATCACTTGACTTCTGAACAATTTGTTTTTGCTTTTTAAAATGTCTATTCGTTATTAGGATCCCTCTTCAATGGAATACAAAATGGAAAAATTGTGCGCGTAACGAGAGAAAAGGAACTGAAGATTTAACATGTCTCTAAAGAGCATTTTAGTTCACCTTTCATGCAAAAATGCTCAGGATATACAGTCATTTGCACACATTATCATCTAACGAGTTAACTTTCTCCAAACCTCAGTGTTATTGGCAATAGTAATGTACAGGTCTGTCGCATCTTACGCGCATTTAACATGCGCGATTTCGGCTTTGCGCGGTCGGCAAAAACACAAAAAAACAAAAAAGAGAAAAAAAGCAATTTATGTACTGGGACAGTAGTGCGGGCGATTCCGCCCGCCATTAAAGTCAATGGGATTTTGGCTATACGCGGTTTTCGCTTTATGCACTGACCGCGGAATGTAACCCCCGCGTAAGATGCGACAGACCTGTATTGATTTGTTCACGATTGTTTTCAGTCAGTCATGATCAAGCATAGCTTATAAGTATGTGTACTTAAAATGTAAAACAAGTTAAGCTATTTTATACATAGGGGTAGACGCAATACCTGTTTTTGTTTCTTGTTTACCTTTCTAATGAAAGGAGGCAGTGAGAGAGCGTGCTACCAGGAGTCTGAAAAGCTGGGTTCTGTTGCTAGCTCTGTCTCACCCACTGACACACCTTGCGCAAGCCACTTAGCCAATCTGGTTCATTTCCCCCCCTCTTTATAACAGTTATAATAATACTTGTTCACCTCATTGTAAAGATATTTGAGATTCTTGGAATAAATAGCATGACATAACTGCAAAGTATTAATTATTAATATAATTCTGGTGGAAATAGAAATGGTCATACATAATTAAGTAGGAAGCAAGGTAAAAGACTAATTAAAATACATGCTTTAAATGAACAAGGCTTAAAATGTTTTGATGTTCTGGCCTTTTTGGTGTTGTGAAGAAAACAGAACTGAATGCCCTAAAGAAGCCAAAACAATTCACTCTAGTTTTCAACTGTAAGAATTAGAAAGATCAGAGGTTAATGTATAAACATTTTTAAATTCTTTACAATTAATCCTGACCAAAATCTTGGAATATCATCAGATAACAGAGTTCTACATCATAGGGTAGAAAGCAATGATAGACAGTAAGGCATATCTAGTGGGGTCCGTACTATTCATTATTTTAATTAATGACTTTGATAACAAAATGGCGAGTAGGCTTATAAAATCTGCAGATGACACCAAACTGGGAGGGGCTGCAAGCGCTTTGGGGGACAGGATTAGAATTCAAAACAATTTGGAAAAATTAGAGAATTGATCTGAAATCAACAAGATGAAATTCAATCAAGACAAGTGCAAAGTACTTCATGTAGGAAGGAAAAAATAAATGTACAACCACAAAATGGGGAATAATTGGCTAGATGGCAGTACAGCTGAAAACGAACTGGGGATTATAGTGGGCACAACTGAACACGAGTTAATGTGATGCAGTTGCAAAAAGCTAATATTCTGGGGTGCATTAGCAGGATTGTTATATGTAAGACAAGGGAGGTAATTGTCCCACTCTACTCAGTACTGGTGAGGCCTTAGCTGGAGAATTATGCCCAATACTGGGTGCCACACTTTAGGAAAGATGTGGACAAACTGGAGTGTTCCGTGAACAGCAACCAAAATGATAAAAGGTTTAGAAAACCTGATCTATAAGAAAAGGTTAAAAAAAAAAAAAACTGAGCAAGTTTTGTCTTGAGAAATGACGACTCATAACAGTCTTCAAAAATGTTAAGGGCTGATATATAGAGACGGTGATCATCTTCATGTCCACTGAAGGTAGGTCAAGTAGTAATTGGCTTAATCTGCAGCTAGGGAGATTTAGGTTAGATATTAAGAAAAACTTTCAAATTATAAGGGTAGTTGAGCTCTTGAATGGACTTCCAAGGGACATTGTGGAATCCCCATCAGTTTTTAAGATCAGGTTGAACAAATACCCGTCAGGGATGGTTTAGGCTTACTTGGTTCTGCCTCGGCGCAGAGGACTGAACTTGATGACCTACATTTATGATCCTATGTTTTTAGTTCTGTAATACAAAGAATAATAGTTTCAAGACAAACTATGTAGGGAAAATTTGTTTTAGACAAAGAGTGCACTGTCTTTTATGATTACAAAGAGGACCAAGGTTTATTGCCACAAAATAAGAAATAACTGCACTATTGGAATAACATTGATATTAGTTTGCAGACAAGCTTGTGGTGCCTTAATCTTCCTTTCCTTTTTAAAACCAAGAAAGAGAAGCTCAAACATTCAAAATGCAGTGCTGTTTTATATATATAGATGGCTGCTTTTCATTTTCAGACTATAACCTAACTATAAACATGGATGTTGTAACAGACCTTTCCAAATTGATCATATTTTCCGATTAATGGCTTTGGTGATTCATCTAGTGCCACCCATCCCTCTGAATCACCGTCACACCAATGCTCCAGTAGGTTGATTTGGTCATCACGTGACATTGAAGCACGATTTTTGGATGAGACATAAAGATGATGTCCTAAGCCCTTGTCATTGATTAAAAATCCCATGGCACTGTTTGAAAAAATAGAGGTGTTGACCTTGATGTCTTAGCTTAACAAGGTATAGGCCTGGCTTGACATGAGTAATGAAAAATGGAGGAGGTCTCATTTCTTGGAAGACAGGATTAGGGAGGTAAATAGATCAGCAGGTTGAAAACAGAATATTTGTACTAACTAAGATAGGTAAATGGGTCAGTGAGCTAGAAGACAGAACCTCTAAACCAGATAAGATAAGGGGAGGGACCACCCAGGGAACCACTTACAAAAAACAAAATAACAATTGTCATGATAAGTCAGGAATGTAAAAATGAGGTAAAGAGTAGGTCGAACGTGGACAGCGAGTGGACAAAGCACGCTATACAGGGACTGGTTCCTACACAGTAGCCAAGCCAATCCCAAAAGGTGTAAAGCAATGAATTGTGTAAATGTATATTAAGTAAGAGGGTTTCTGTGTAACTTTGGATCTATAACGTACCCTGCATTTTCATCTGATTAACTTAGTGTAGTGTTGCTGTATGCCAAATAAAAATACCTGAGTGACAACGTCTGGAGTCTGAGTTCTTGAGTAGTCGAGTGGAAAGAGGTCTAGAAGAAAATCCCAACACAAGGTAAGTGAGCTAATTGCAATCTGTTTACCAAAGCTTTATGCAGTTTTATTTGGCCACTGAAGTATTCATAACCGACTGTCTTAAACTTTTCTCTAACTTTTCTATTTGCTGTTGGAGTTGTCACTTTTCACCCATGATGGCCATATTTCAGTGATATGTACATAAAGTAAACCCTGAGTACAGTTGGTATATCAGTTTGCTTGTAAAATTCTATGATTATTTCTATTCTGATATTGCCCATATTGTACTAGGCACTGTCCCAACTCCAAGGAAGACATCATCCCAATCCAAAGGCGTTAGTCTAATAAAACAAGCAGTATACAGAGGAAAGAGGGGAAAAATCATAAACACACGCACCCTAATAATTCCTAGCTTATATGTATTACATACATTTAAAAAAAAAATAAGAATCAATTATGCCCAACAGTCTCTGCGTTCTGCCAGCACTAATAGTAGTAATTTGTGTCATGGCAGAAATGTGTCTTAAGGAGAGACAAAATGGATGAGAAATGCACTTTATTAATGTAAAGAATTTTATTATTACTGTAGGGTTATGCTTAATCTACACCTTTATAAAACTCATTTATTTTTACTGTGGTAGTGCCTAAAGACTAGATATTCTTATGGATCAAGACCCATTGGGCATTATCCAGACAAGTATATACAGGCTAGGAAAAACAAGTAACAATGCATTTTTATTTTGACATTATTAACTTAGCAATAGGGCTGTGCAAATAATTTGCAAAGAACCTGATTCCATGTGAAATCATGGTGGGTTTGGAGCTCAGTTGGATTTGAGAACATCAGCCCAGGCTTTGGAATAACGTGCAAACCCGGGATGCAGTTGTTTTTTTACAACCCCACATCCTTTCTTACAGGTACCTCTGTTCCACCTTCATAAGGTAGCAAAAATGCTGCTACCATTGCCCCATGCCTCAGTGACTGGGCTAGGGATTTACAGATAACCCATCAACCTTAGCACATAGAACTAGGAAGCCAATGGGATTCCACTATAACAGTGCTAGAGATTATACTCTCAGAGAAGCTTCCAAAACTCTCTTCCCCTTTCAAAAGGGTTGAACTGTCCGCCGGGTGGGGGAAGGTATCTTCTTTTCTCTCTTTGCCCTCATCCCCCAACATTTAAGCCTTGGGAGGGCCTTTCCCTTTCTGGAGAGGTTAGGCCCTCCTCCCTACCCCTAATCTAGTGTGGAAGGTGATGGAGGAGAGAATCCCTAAAAAGGTTCATTCTTTAGAGGTTCAGCTCTGTGCAGAATCCAACCACCACGCCGGCCAGTTTTCTACGAGCACCTGCAAATAGACCCCAGAGGCTGTTCAGTTCATGTGCTTTTTCGGTGAAATCAGTTTAATTGGGATCACCCAGCTGCAGCTGTAAACTGGAGCATTATAGGTACAGAGAAAGAGTCAGACAGAGTTGGGGTGGAGCTATTTTGTGAATGTAGGGTTTTTTAAAATATATTTTCTTCATTATGTTGCGGCTGGAAGAGATGCCTGTATGGAAACCCTAGGGGAGGAGGGAGTCTACTTTGGGAGGCATGAATCATCCCACAAACACACACTGAGAGGTTGTGGCAGCAGAGAGCAGGGTTGGCTTTTTTCTTCTTCAAAAACATGGCTGAAGCTGGGACAGGCTTTCTGGAGCAGCTCAAGTCCTGCATCGTCTGGTCATGGACTTACCTCTGGACCCTGTGGTTCTTCATCATGCTTTTCCTGGTCTACATCCTGAGGGTGCCGTTGAAGATCAATGACAATCTAACCACAGGTAAACCCCATTCTCCTCGGAAACCTCGCGGGCGCTTTCCCGCAGCTCTCTCCCCCCCCCCCCCCCCCCCCCCCCCCCCCTTCCCCAAGTTAGTGCAACTTGTGCGGGAGAGAGGGACACGTCTGCAGGCAGAGCCTGTCCGCGAGCCGCGCAGGGGGCTCGCTGAGGAGCTGCAGGGCTGGGGAGGCGGATTATATTGGAAACCTGAACCCACCCCCCCTCGCCCCAGTTCAGACTCCTGATCTCCCTTTGCAGCCTGGTACATGAGCCCTGGATTCCCCCTCCTCCCCCCTCGCCTGTTGCAGGCGCCTCAGGTGCCCTTTGGCTGCTGGAGCTGGAGAGGGGAGAATGGGCTACCTGCTGCCTAGACCCCCCTGCAGCTGCCTGCTCCCCCGCCTAGGCCAGGCGGGGGAGACGCGGGGCAGCCCGCGCTCTGCGTCTGCACGGAGCAGGGGCAGTTTATTGCCTTGCTCCGCCCGCCACGACCGGGTTGCTGCAGCTGGCTGAGAACCTGCCCCTCCGAGATGGGGTTCAGAACAGACACACCCCCCCCGCGCCCCCCGCAGCAGCGCTGCCTCCGGGAGCCATAGGGCTGCCTGCATGCCCCGGGCAAGCCCCCTGCCCCTCCCTCCGCGTCTGCTGGCAGCTGTAGCCCGCTTCTCCCGTCCCTGCGGCTCCTTCTCTCCGCCAGGGGCCGGGCAAGTGCTCGCTGCCCGCAGCGGGTGGGGGTGCGCGGCATGGGGCAGTGCCAGGTGCGCCTAGGGCTGCCCGCGGGGACGGGGGAGTGTCCGCCGGCGGTGCACAGCTGGGGAATAGCCACAGGCCGGAGAGCAGAGCCAAGCTTGCCTTGAGGATAAGGACTGTCCTCCCTAAACAGGGACAGCCGGGTCCCTCTCCGGGGCACGTGTTGCGCTGTGTATGTCAGGGGCATGGCTAGGTGCTTATGGAGCTGCCTCTCCAGCCAGAGAAGCGTTCCCATGAGGAGGTATTTATTCAAACCTGAGGTTTTGCCCTGGAGAACTGCAACAGCCCGGATCTCTCTTGCAGGAGGGTGCTGCTTTTAGCAACTGGCTGCCCTAAGTGAGGATCTGTGGGAGTCCGCCTCCCTAAACATTGCAGTGTAGTGCACTTGTGAGCCACACAGCTCAGGGCTGATGCCATCCGAAAGGCACTTTTAAAAATAAACTCGAAATCAGGTGCTCAAGCTGCTGAACATTGCAGATCCTGTTCTAAAAGATCCCATTACAAAAGTCAAATGTTATGATAAACCAGAACACAGTTCTAATCATGGTGGTTTTCCTAATATTTTGTTAAAGAAATTCATGGCTATGGTGAGGCGATTTGGTTTAGCAGAGGAAAGAGTTTGGCCTGGTGGCTGATACAGCACAAGGTTCATAGTTTGCATGTGTGGTGTGGTATGTATGAATCCTTAGTGGCATCTGCTTCCTGCCTGCCAACCAGTAGTTCATCCCCGCAAATCCTGTGTGAATTGGGAGATTGCTCCCAGAATATGGGGCATTGTGGAATATGAGGAAAAATCAAAAGTGTGCATTGGAGACAAATGGGGCTGTGTAAGTGACGTAACACTTAAGTGGCTACTAGCACTGCAATAAGTTTAGCCATAATTTTAGAAAATCTTGTAAAGCATATTATATAGCCTTCATTACTAAGGAAGTCCAAAACTGTGTCTCAATAAGGCCCTATTAAATGTGTTAACACAATAACCTACATGGCTTACAGTAGTATAAATGTACTGGAAAAATTGACCTAATAAAATAATAGTGTTATTATATACACTAGTGTTATAGACTGCCTGACCCAGTGCCTGGGTGAGACTGGGGCATGGATGAGAACTAGTTGGCTGAAACTCAGTCTAGAGTTGCTGGTAGCTTGAGGGAAGCAACTAGAAGCTATAGTGAGGATTTGATCCACCCTTTGTCTTGATAGTGTGTGTCCACTTTTCACAGTCTGGGGTCTTGGATCCTGGGTCTCCAGTTGCTGTTAAATTGTCATCTAATAATTTTGTGGATAGCTTTTTTTCCTTCTTTGTTTGGCTAGGAGATTGCATCCATTTCTTTCACAGTGAACCTTGGTTACTGTGATCCATCTCTTTCCCACTTCAAGATTAGATTACTGTAAAGCTACACTTTAAGTCAATCCAGAAACCGAAGCTGTTGAATGTGGTAGTCAGTTTATTAGGTCATGCAAGCTGCGAGCACACCACCAGTGGTCCATGATCAGCATGGGCTGCCTGGTGGAGTTTAAAGTGCTGGTTTATAAAGGCAAAGTGGCCAGGGATTTACCTACTTGAGAGACTGTTATTCTCCCCATGCTATATTGCTACATTTCCCATTAGTGAATGTATTTGAGCTGAACCCCCCCCCCCCCCAAGTATTAGAGTGGGAGTTCTGGAAGAGCATTCATCATGAGAGGCCCTCCACTTTGCAGCCTACTATCTTTCCTATTTCTCCTCACCCCTCTTGTCTGCAGTAGCCTGAATTGGTTGAACTAATGGGCATGCTGCAAGGCCTATTTATTTACCCAGGTTGTTGAGGAGGGTATAATGATGGCTGATATGTTGGAGGGAGGAGGCTATTGGTTGGGCTTGATTTGCTGTAGTTGGTTATTTTATCCTTTGGTTTTGAGGTGAGGAACAACTGTTGATTTTACTTTTTCTTTGATTGTATTTTTAATTTTTGGCAAAGGTGCCTGAGGCCCTGAATAGACTCTTTTTAGTGTATATTTGTTATAAATCAAAATACATTAAAATGTATAGTGTCAACAGTGTGCTAGGCATTTACAGATACGGTCTCTGCTTTCAAGAGCTTACAGTCCTTGAAGAATCAGGTCTAAGATGTAATGAGAAGCAGTCTGATTGAATGGTGATATTTTACATACAGCAGGTTAGTTTTATCCTTTTGATTGGGCTTGTTGGGGGGGGGGGGGAGAGAGTGTGATAGGAAGGTTCTAACCTTTTATTATTTAACTTTCCTCCCCACTCTGTGACTGTGGGGCAGTCACAGACAATAAGGTGGAAGAGTGCCCAACCGGACATCTGGAGGCCGGTCCACAATGTCTAGCCTCCTTTGGTGCAGAGCACATCCTCTGGTTATGGAACCTGGGCATCGAGCTCTGACGTCTGCATACAAGAGAGAGTTCTAACTTCCCACCCTCTCTAGGA
The DNA here is from genome assembly GCA_003942145.1 of Platysternon megacephalum. Lineage (NCBI taxonomy): Eukaryota > Metazoa > Chordata > Testudines > Platysternidae > Platysternon > Platysternon megacephalum. The sequence goes on along the minus strand of QXTE01000644.1, from coordinate 108,325 downwards.
TGGACTTAAGGGTATAGCCAGAGAAAATCTTTTAAATTGAGAGTTTACTCTCAGTTCATAGGCAAGGAGCATCGAGTAACTGTGCTGCTCCAAGAGCAGACTGAGAGTCACAATTCTACCCCACCTTCCCCTTAACTCCCCCCAGAGCAATCTGCTACTGTCCTATACCAATTTACTTCCCTGCTTTGCTAAGATATACTGGCCAGTGGCATATGGGAGAGGCAGAGTCAAGGCTCTGCTGGTTTCTTGCACCTAGCCACCTTCTTCCTACCTGCCTCTATGCAGGGCCGGTGCAAGGAAGTTTCGCGCCCTAGGCGAAACTTCTACCTTGCGCCCCCCCACCCAGCTGCCTCTGCCGCCGTGGTCCTTTAAATAGCCGCTGGAGCCCCGTCGCTTCCCCAGGGCTCCCGCGACTATTTAAAGGGCCGGCGCCCCCCAAATCTTAGCGCCCTAGGCGACTGCCTAGGTCGCCTAATAGGTTGCGCCGGCCCTGCCTCTATGAGAGGGGGTATAGTGACCCCATGGAGACTACTTTATCCCCCCCTCTCCACACTGACCCACAGCTGTTCAGGGGACTATAGGGGGTACCTTATGGTGCATTATGATCTTGCTCTAAGTGAAAAATTACATATTTATTTTAGAAAATAGCAAAACCCTCTTAAAGTGTATTTTTTAAAGAGAAGACATTTTAATTAGATTGAAAGCTCTTTGGGATGGGGACTGTACAAAAAATAAATAATATAAATTTGATGTAAAAAGGCAATATTTTTTCTGTACTACTATTTAGAAGAACTTGGGATATTGGGTACCCAGGCATAGATACAGAGCCTTACACCTTTTTCCAATTCACTGGCCTAAATCAATAGTGGCCAAAAGCCATTAACTTCTGATGGATGGATGGTCTCAGGCAGCCTTGCTGACCTCTTTGCTGATGATATTGTCAAGAATTGAATGGTTCTAGACACTGACCAGTCCTCTGTTGCAGAGAGACTGCTCCTGGTTGGAACTGAGTCCCAGTGGTTGGGCAGCATTGGGAAGCTTGCCTCTACTGCCTAGGCTGTACGCATTCTGTGGATAAATAGGAAACTTCAGTTCCAGGGCTGTCGATCCTTAACCCTTGGATCATATGAATAATTGGTGGCATATTCAGGGATGGGGGAGGGAGTGGGACAAAAGAAAAATATATTTATGAAAAATTCTTAGTTTCTTTGAGAGAAGCAGACTGGGCACTGTGGCGAGGGTGAAATCCTTGGCTTGATGTAAATTGTAAAAATAGAAATAAATAATGTGTGCATATATATAAGGCCTCTTAGCACTTTACAAATGCTATTCAAAGTTTTCAGCAGGCCTCAGGCAAAGATTAAAAACCAGGTCATTCTTTTGAATGAAAATGAGAAGTAAAAGATAGCAGAAAGGTTTCTAGAAGATCATCATTGTAGCAGAAGGCTCCCTGCCCATACTATTAAGCCTGGTATATGCCAAAAATCCAATTAGTTTACTGAACCAGCAGTAATTTACATAGTGTTAGCCAGTCTGAACTGGGGAGTCTTACCCATATTAAAGATAAAGCTGTATCTTTTTCCCCTTCAACTCTATCAACTGTGACTCATTTATTTTTCCTGCATTTGAGGAAGGTAATTGTCTCCTCAAAAGCTGTAATACAAGGCAACAGCTTTATGGGGAGTAGAAAGTGTGAGATATGCAAAACCCTTCCCCCTGGGAAGCTGAGAATATTATCTCCACAATGTTCGCCAGCCCCATTTGGTTTGAGAAGGAAATACATTGAGATCTGTCTTGATCCAAGGACTCCTACCTGCACACAGTAGATTCAAAGCACTACAGACTTCACATCATGGTGGACAGTAAAACAGGATTTAAAAAACATTAAGACCTCAGGCAGATAGCCTAAATGTGCCACTTCAACATGCATGCAGTTTGTTTTTTGGACACTTGCAATGTATTATTCTAATTATTTCATTCTTTTATTCTTGTTCACGTATTTATAATGTTGGCAGAATTTGATTTTTATTTATTTATAATTTCAACTGATTATTGATGTTTATTAAGCATTTTTTGTTTAAAAGTTCACATTTGCAGAAAATTATGGGATTTAAGCATTTATTTTTTGTTTTTATAGCTGTAAGTTTCCACAGTTGTGGGAAGTTATAAGAGGATCAGGCAACGGGGTATCAGACAATAATTGTTTAATGACAGTAGATGTTGAAACTCAAAAAGTTTAAGTTTTCGTGGTTATAAAGCTTTATTTTTTAACATCACATGTCTAAATATACAAAGTAAATATCCTTAAATTGAATTCTAATCTGCTCTCAAATAGCATTTTTCTTCTTTGTCTATCTAAAATTTTAATTATTCATAGAAATATTTTTTCATCAATTTGTTCAAGGTGAAATCAACATTTACTGATAAAAATCTAATCCTTCCAAACCTACAATGATAACATGTATAAGATCGACTGTACTATATAGCAGTATCTAGCAGATATGTTTGAACACTCTTTGTAGCATCTTCTTTCTCTATTTGGGAAAACTGTGGAGTCCATATGAGAACTAATCAAATGTGTGTTGCTGCTACTATTTTTTCTGGGATTGAAATATCTCATTCACTGTTCTGCTATTTCAGTTGAAATACGTTATTATAGCAGCCTTCAGATGAGTCATCGTGTTTTTCATTGAAATGACCCAGACACAACTGATGTGCCAGTATGAAGGCTAAAAATGGGAAAAGCCTTTCACAGCTGTGGCTTTTAAGGCAAACAATAAAGAACCCTCTGCAGCCACAAGCAACTCCTAAACTTTGCAATGAAAATTAGTTACAGTGGGAGAACAGTATGCAAAATTATACTTTATCTGTTCCCATATAGTACCACACAGCATTCTGATTAGAATATTAGCACAATACAGTCTCAGTAAAGTGTATGTTAAATAGATTAAAAACTGGCTAACTTGTGGATCTCAAAAAGTAGTCAGTTGTCAATGGGGAACCATCATCAAGTACTAGATTGGTACTAGACCTGATACTACTATTCCTCATTTTCATCAGTGATCTGAAAGTAAATATGAAAACACTTGACACACTGGGCCCATATAGGAAAAAAATTCAGGACATACCTCCAGTATGGAGGACTGTACTCTGGGAAGCAGTGACTCTAAAAAGAATTTAGGGGTCATAGTGGACAAGCAACTCAATATGAGTTCCCAATGCAAAGCTGTGGCAAAATGGGCTAATATGATCCTTGGATGGATAAATGGGAGTAGGGAAGTGATTTTATCATTTTATCTCTGTATACAGCATTGGTGAGTCTGATAGTAGACTACTGTGTCTGCTGTTCCAGTGTCCACAGTTTAAAAAGAATGTTGAAAAATTGGAGAAGCTACAGAAAAGAGCCATAAAATGATTTAAGGGCTGGAGAATATACCTGCCAGTGAGAGACTTAGAGGGCTCAGTTTGTTTAGTTGATCAAACAGAAGACTGAGAAGTGACTTGATTACAGTGTAAGTGGAGAATATACTGAATACTAAGGAGCTCTTTAATCTATGGGAGAAAGGCATAGCAAGAACTAGTGGCAGAAAGCTGAAGTCAGACACATTCAAACTGGAAATAAGGCGTACATGTTTAAGAGTGAAGGTCGTACCCCTCCATACCCCTGTCCACCCCCCTCCCTGGGGGGGACAGGAGCAGGGCTGTGACTCCTGGGGGGGTGGGGGATATGCAGGGGATGCAGACAGAGATAAGGGGGTGGGTCTGGGGCCGGAAGCAGAGTCCTGGCTGGGGCTGGGGGCAGAGCAGGGCTGGGTGGTGCTTCCTTCCCGCCCCTCATGGGGGGCTGGCCTGAGCTCTGCTGCGCCCCTCTGCATGTTCCTCTGTGCCCTCCTAGAGGGGTGCACCCCACAGTTTGGGGGGATTAAGCACTGAAACAGACCATGAAGGAAAGTGATGGATTCTCCGTCTTTTGATGTCTTCAGATCAAGACTGGATGCCTTTCTGAAAGATATGCTTTAATGAAACACAAGTTATTGGGCTCAATCCAGGGGTAACTTGATGAAATGTAATGACCTGTGATATACAGGAGGTCAGACTAGGTGATCTAATGGTCCCTTCTGGCTTTAAACTCTATGAATCTATGAATATGGAGTGTGGGATTATTTTCCTTTTGATGTGTATACCGTATATACTCGATCATAAGCCGGTTTGTTTATAAGCCGACCCCCCCAAGATGGATAAGTAAAAATGGAATTTTTTTATAACCCGTTCATAAGCCGACCCTATAATTCAGGGGTCAGCAAACTTTGGCTCCCAGGCCATCAGGATGAGCCGCTGGTGGGCCGAGATAGTTTGTTTACCTTGAGCGTCCGCAGGCACGGAGGTAAACCTAAGTAAACAAAGTGTCCCGGTGCACCAGCTGCTTACCCTGACGGGCTGGGACAGCAACTGGTGGGGAAATTTTTTGGGGGGGAGATGCTGGGAGTCAGGGGAGTAACCCCTGTGACTACGCCCCACATGACCCCACCCTTAGCCCGGGACCCCCACACTCTCCCCATCCCATCCCTTTCCACCTTATCTGGGGAGGGCCAGGGGAGGATGTCTCTGACCTGGCTGGAGCTGCTCTGGCAGGCTGGGCAGCGCTGCCGCAGCCTGCTTTGGCGGGCCAGACCGGGCGGCGCAGCCGCGGCATGTTCCAGCGGGCTGGGCCGGGTGGCACGGCCGCAGCATGCTCTAGCAGGCGGGGCCGAACGGCACAGCTGCCTGCAGCCTGCCAGCCCCAGAGCTGCAGCTGCTTCGGAGGCTGGGGGGAGAGCAGCGTGGCCAGAAGCGGAGAGACTCTGGCCCTGCCTCTTCCTTTCTGGCTCTGCTGCCTTTCCTTTCTCCCTCTGTTGGGGGGAGGGGCTGTGTCCCACATCTCCCTCTCTATACCCGTTCATAAGCCGACCCCCTTCTCTGGTGCTTCCTTTTTTTACTAAAAAAATTCAGCTTATGAACGAATATATATNGGGCTGTGTCCCACATCTCCCTCTCTATACCCGTTCATAAGCCGACCCCCTTCTCTGGTGCTTCCCTTTTTTTACTAAAAAAATTCAGCTTATGAACGAATATATACGGTATATTAGTACTCCTACCATTCTGTGGCTTTGTTGGGGCTGGCAATGCTGGTTAGTCTTGTTTTAAATTAGTAGGAAGTGCAATCTATGAATCAATGTCAGGCCTGATAGTCCTCTCAATTTCACCATTTTTACATCAGTGCAACTCCAGTATCTTCAGTGGAGTTACTTCTTACAGTAGGAATCAGGCCAATGATATAACACTACACCCATTCCATTTGATCTCAGTAAAATTTAAAAAACAAAATGCCAAAGTTTAGATTTTTAAATTAATCATCAACAGTAACCTTTGAACTACTGTAACCATTACATCCTTTAACCAGGAAACAATACAACATATTCAGGCTAGAATATTAAAAATAAAACAAGCATTTAAATAAGGAATGTGATGTTGTCTTAGTCCAAAATAAATAGAATACACTCGATTATTTTTATAAATAGTTTCCCTTCAAGTCAGCAGCTACAGTCAACATCAATGTGAATTGGATTGGGACACACCTTTTATACAAATGTACAACTTGTTTCCCCCGCCCCGCTATAACAGTTCCACCCTTTATTCCTTTTCTGAAATAAATAGTGTTTAACTTTTGAGACTCAATTGCTGATTACTGTATAAGAAAGATAGATTTAATTACTAGGGCATTAAATATCATTTGTTGCACTTGGCTTGTGACAGGACAGATAAACTGACTCTTCAGAGGCTTTTGTGAGTCACTGAAAGTAGAGAAGTCTAGAGATCTGACTTCCTACAAATGGACATATATTGAAAAATTTCTATAGTTCATTTGTTCCACCTTCCCATTAATCTAATGTTTTGTCTGCATCTTATTACTGGGTACGTATCTCCATCCCAGCTGAGTGGAGGGAAAAACTCTAACCAGTGGAGAGCACTGTTACCCAGTTCAGCATCCAGCCATGAGAATGCTCCATAATCCCTGGCATACAGGGAAAATGAAATTGTATCCTTGTGAGGTCAGAGGGAACCAGGCTCATGGGAGGGAGACAGAAGATGCCTGTACGTAGCAGGCCAGAGGCTGCAGCCTGTGAGGAAATGCCAGGCTGCCTAGACAACTGGGTTAGGAACTGCTAAGTAATTTGCATTGGGTTTTTGCATCCTTTGATTCTGGCAGCATACACGGAATCTGAATATTCATAGGATTCCACCAAAGGCAACAGCCTAATACTTGGGGCACCAGACATCTAGAGGGAACAGGTCTACCTCAACACTTATCGCAACACCCTGCAGTAGATGGGTTGGTTACTGCAGGGTTAAAAAAACAACAATAATAAAAACCCTGTCATGAGAGTTAGCCCATATTTGGGCCAGATTCAGCAATCAAGCATTAGCCTGGGACTTTGAAACCACAGCTTTGATACAGACTTCCTGTGTGTGCTTGGGAAAGTCACTTAGGGTGGAGTTCTGCCCTGTTGAAGTCAATGGGAGTATTCCCACTGACTTCAGTATGGGGCTAGGATTTCAGCTTCTATATATGTCTTCACTGCAGAGTTAACTCAGACTCTTATTCAGGTGTTGTCCCTAACCTCCCTCCCATCCATACACACAACCTTCTCACCTGAGTTTGATGGTGCTTTCAGCCTGGGCCATCTGCCCCAGCTGGGGTATAGGTTAGAGCCTGGGTTCTGCTTTAAGTCGGGCTGGTAACCCACCCACTTTGCAGTGAGGATACAGGCTAACTCACTTGAGTGCTGACAGTCTTCCAATGCCTATCCAGAAGAATAGGCAGGCTCTCCCACAATTCACTGAGAAAGAATCAAAGAGAGACTCATCTTGCAGCAGTGCAAAGAACCAGGGGATATGTCCCCAGTAGCGCTAGTAACACATGCAGGGGAGTGCAGCACCAGTGAGGACTCAGTAATTTGGGTAGGGCTTTGCAGAGTGGCTGCTCACCCCTGGGCTAGGCTAACCTGGGTGTTCGGAGCCAGGTGCCAATCACCCAGGCTAAGTTTGCAGTGAACACATAATCTAAAACGTTCAGTGCCTCAGTTCTCCATCTGTGAAATGGGGATAACACAGGGGTGTTGTAAGGATAAATACACAGAGTGAGGCACACAGACACTATGGTGGTGGTGTTCACCCAAGATAGATTCACTGGTATGTTCAGCTATATGTATGGCTCTGGTTGAGCAGCTGGAGCATACCAGTGAATCTAGCCCTTTAAGTCTTCATGTTGAGTAATCCATTTTAAAAAAAATGAAAACAAATTGTGTCTGATTCTATAAGTGGTAATGTTGTGGGAGATGCATGTGGGCAAAATGGAGCCCTCCCCACAGTTTCTGAAAGCAAGAATATACTGATTTTTGGGGCATTGTTTGTGAGTGAAAAATGGTAGTTTCTAATCTCTGCCTCCCAGATTTATAGACAACAAAGGAAGAGTTAGCATAGCACAACACATAGTGCAGGGGCGGGCAATCTTTTTGGCCTTAGGGCCGCATGAGGTTTTGTAAATTGTATGGAGGGCTGGTTAGGGGAGGGGGTCGTAGCCCGGCCCCCACCTCCTATCTGCCCCCCGCCCCCCGGGACTCCTGCCCCATCCAACCCCCCGTTCCCTGACGGCCCCTCTGGGACACCTGCCCCATCCACACACCCCCGCTCCTTGTCCCCAGACTGCCCCCTGCCACCCCATCCAACCCTCCTCTCATTCCTGACGGCCCCCCTGGAACTCCTGCCCCATCCAACCACCCCTTCTCCCTGACCCGAGCGAGTTGAGGCTGCGGGAGAGGGGGAACAGCGGTGATGGGGCCGGGGGCGAGCCTCCCAGGCCAGGATCTCGGGGGCTGGGCAGGATGGTCCTGCGGGCCGGATGTGGCTGTAGTTTGCCCACCCCTGACATAGTGGGTACCCAAATGGGTTGACCCGAAGAAGAACTGTGGGTAACTCAAAATCTGGTCTTTTTCACCAATAAAAATTGGTCCAATAAAAGATACTCCTTCACCCACTTGTCACACATTAATCAGTCATATTATACAAGACTACAATGTATAGTAGAAAATGTAATTTATATCTACTCCTAAAACTACCTTAAACTAGTGGCCACGTTGTGTCATCTACTGTGGGTAGGGTTGCCAATTTTGATTGGCTGTATTCCTGGAGATTTTATTATGACATAATCTTTAATTAAAGATTAATCTTTAATTCATGGAGACTCCAGGCCAATCCTGTGGGTGTTTTGGGCCCCTGGATCTACATAAGTGAAGATCTAGGCTGACATCCTGATTCTATTGAAGTCAATGGAGATTTTGCTATTAACGTAAATGGGGACAGGATTTCACTCTTAGGGAGCTCCTCGCCTAGTCCAAGAATGATTCCCTCCAGGCAGTGTTTTTCAGAACTGTCATGGAGCCCATTGCCAAGTGTGTGTGTGTGTGTGTGGGGGGAGTGGGGGGGAGGAGAAGGACAGCAGAAACTACTCTGCCCACAGTACCTTCATGGAGGGGTAAGGGAGGATTTTAGTGGCGTAGAAGGCCATCAGCTCTTGATCCGAATTAATTTCAAAATATATTGTCTGAGACTGCATCAAAAAGGTGTCTTGACTGTGTGGGCAGAGTGATTGTTCCTGCTCATTCCAGTTCAAATCAAGACTATTAATAATTTAGAATTTGAAACTATTCGTTTGAAAAGGCACAAGGGAAAGGACTTTCAGTTTTGTATAACTTTAAAAAAAAAAAAAAAAAAAAGGATCGTGATCAGCCTGTTTTTCGTTGGGGGAGGATTGGGGGCTTTTGTTTCTATATTGACCAGATGGTCAGTAATAATTTAGCCCAATTTCAAAGCCTGCTTTCTTTTATGGTCTTGTTTTCACAATACTGTTTATTGTGTGAATTATGGAAATGTGCATATTATTGCAACAACAACAAATCTCGGGTGAAATCCTGATACCATTAAAGTCAATGGCAGAACTCCCATTGATTTCAGTGGGACCAGATTTCAGTCCAACAATGCAATGGTGGTTTTTCTTTTTTAAGTTGAATTGCTTAATGTAAAGAGTTAACGATAGCTAAGGCTCCGAGTTTGTCACGGAAGTCATGGATTCCGTGACCTCAGTGACTTCTGCAGTGGCTGGTGTACCTGGCCCGGGGCCGCCTGAGTAGCTCGAGTAGCCCCTGGGCCAGGCGCACTGGCCGTTGCTGGGGCAGTCTCGGGCTCCCCCGCCATAGGAGTTTGGGTGCGGGGGAGGAGGGAGCTCACGGCTGGTGGTTGGGGTGTGGGGCGGTGCTTGCCTGGGGGAGGAGGAGGCTCCCCGGAAGGGCGACAGCAACTCCCCTCCCTCAGCTCCTAGCTCCATGTGCTGCCTCTGCCCGCAGGCACCACCCCCACAGCTCCCATTGGCCTCGGTTCCCAGCCAGTGGAGCTGCAGAACTGGGGATTGGGGTGGAGCAGAGGCAGTACGTGGAGCTAGGAGCTGGGGTCCCTACTTCCCAGGAGCTGGGTAGGGAGTCTGCCCCAGCCCCACCAACCCTCCCACCCCTGAGCACCCATGGCGTGACCGCCCCAGGCCACGCCCCCCTCCCCAGCACCGCGGCGCCCCACCGAGGCTGCGCCCCCGTCCCCAGCACCTGCAGCTCCCCTCCCCCTGCTGCGCCCCCCTCCCCAGCACTTGCGGCACTCCAGAGCCCCCCCCCCCCCCCCGCCCCCCAAGTTTTAGTCAGGGGTATACAGTAAAAGTCATGGACAGGTCATGGGCAGTAAACAAAAATTCACGACCCGTGACCTGTCCATGACTTTTACTAAAATTGCCTGTGACTAAAACGTAGACTTAATGATAGTTAAAGTGGTGCTATATCAATTTTAATCCTGCATAGAGAGCTTTTTAAAACAAGAAATCTAATCAGTTTTTATTTAGATTTTATTTGTGATCTTGGCTCAGTTTTTTTGCAGATTGCATACATCTGATAGTACATGCAGCTAGTTTTGAACAACACTATTAATTACTTTTCTTTAATTTTGTTGTTTGTAATATTTTTATTAAAATGAAAATTGTTTTTTCTTTTTAAATAAACACTGATTTTATTTTTTCTGCATTTCTAATTAATCTGAAACAAACACCTTTTTGTTTATTGTTCACCACCATCTTCGATTATGTCAGTTACAGCTCTGGGAAGTGTTAGCTGTGCTGCAGAGCCTGTAAGCAGTGTTTGCATATTAGGTGTTTTTGTTTGCTTGTCTTTGTCCTGCAAAAATGGTGGCGATTTGGATTGTTAATATTAAGTATAGATTAAGATTCAAGCGGATACTGCACACCAGATTTTAACAATTTTAAGGTATGTAAAATTTTGGGCATGATCTGTTTGGAAAGTGCCCTTTTAAGTTTTAAAGGAGAGACTATTGCTTGCAGAAATGTAGCATAGTATTTGCAACATAGATTTCTGTTTCTAAGACTTCAGATTAGGTCTACCTTAAAAGAAAAAAAAAAGAATGAAAATCAAAATTTGTTGTCTGATAAGTGGAGCATGTAGTGGTATAGTAGAAGACTTCTGACCTAGAAATTTAAATATTTCCTTTCAGAGTTTTTGTTTGTTTGTTTTTAACTCAGGGATATGGTTTTCACAGTCATTTGGCAAAAAACTCTCAAATGAAAGCAGCTGTTAATGAAGTTCAAATCTAATGCAGAGATAGCAAAAGTATTTTAAGGTGTTTAAGAAACTGGCTTTTTTCCAGAGGGGTTGTAATACGATGAACTGCCAATATTTCAGAAGAAACATGCAAACCAGGCTCTTTGAAGCACTGCATGATAAAACCTTGAACAAAGGTACTCTGGACTGGTCCTGACTGATGTATAAATGCTGAATTATACTATAAGCTCTTAACTAAACTGCAAGATCATCTGGGCAGGGACCTTGGTTAAAATTTTCAGAATTGCCTAAACCCCATTTTTAAAACTGACTTAGGCACGTTGGACCATATGTAAAAGGTATTTAGGCACCTAAATATGCAGATAGATGCCCAGTGAGATTTTCTAAAGCTTCTATGCACCTAACTCCCATGTCTTTGAAAATTCCACAAGGTGCCTATCTGTTTCTTGAGGTGCCTACATATTTTTGATTCTCAATGGGACCTAGGCTCCTAAGTGTTTAAGTCAATTTTGAAAATGAAAGAGGCTCCTAAGTCATGTAGGTGCTTCTGAAAAGTTTACTCCTTATCTTTTGGTAGATGTTTAAAAATTGAATATGGCCTTATTTGCATAGATAAAAGTAATAGCTTTGCATAAATCGATGCAGTAAGTTTGAATATACAGAAGAAACAGTAGCTTACATACAAAAGCACTATATATTAAACAAACTAGCAAAAAGGGCTAACGTGATACTTGAAAGCATTAATACTGGAATATTGGTAGAAACAGGAGTAGGTAGCTAATATCACTTCTGCATACAGAACTGGTGAGGTCATTCCTGGAATACTGTGTCCAGTTCTGGTGTCCACGCTTTAAAAGGGATGTTGAAAAGTTGGAGAGGGTACAGAGAAGAGTCATGAAAATGAGTCAAGGTTTCGTACAAAGACTAACAGAGCTCAATCTATTTAGCTAATCAAATAAATGGTTAGGAGGCGACTTGACCATGGTGTATAATTACCTACACAGGGAGACAATATCCGATAGCAGAGGGTTCTTTAATCTAGCAGGCAAAGGCGTAACCAGAACCAGTAGCTGGAAGTTGAAGACAGCAAAGTTCAAACTGGAAACAAGGCTCACGTGAGCATAATCAGCTGTTGGGAACCGATCACCAAAGGATGTGGTAAACTCTCCAGCCCTTGGAGTCTTTAAATCATGATTGGCTCTCTCTGAAACATATGCTGTAGTTCAACCACAAGTTGTTGGGCTGGAGTTAGGAATCATTGAGTGAAATATGGCCTGTGTTTTGCAGATGGTGAGACTAGACAATCATTATTTTTGGCCTTAATATCTCTGAGTTTATGCAACATTAAGGCCCTGACCATGCAGGCACTTATGAACATGCTTAACTGGAGCACAAGGTATGTCACTCACTCGAGTACCACATGCTTAAAATTGAGCACTTCTATAAGAGTTTACAGGATTGGTGCCTCAGGTTACAAAATGATTTGAGGGATGGAGAAAATGCCATACTTAATGAGCTCAATCTGTTTCATTTATCACAAGATGGAGAGGTGACTTGATTTCAGTGCATAAATACTTTCAAATGGAGAAAATACTGGTTACTAGAGGGCTTTTTAATCTAGCAGATTAAGGGATAACAAGAACCAATGACTGGAAGCTCAAGCCAGAAAAATTCAAATAAGAAATAAGGCACATATTTTTAATGATGAGGGTGATTCACCATTGGAACACACCAGCACGGGTAGTGGTGGATTCTCCATCTCTTAAAGTCTTCAAATCAAGACTGGATGCCTTTCTGAAAGATACGTCTTAGCCAAACACAAGTCATGCTTTAGTGAAACATAAGTTACTGGGCTCAGTACAGGGTAACTGGGGGAAATTTAATGGCCTGTGTCATGTGCTTGACTTTACACACGAGTCAATGGGACTAAGTTAAAATTAAGAATGTGCATAAGTATTTGCAGTAGTGGAGCTTAAATAATTTGCAGGGTTGGGGAAACCTGTAGCGTAGAACCCAAATCTCCTGAGTCCCAAGACAATCTTTTCCTACATTTCTCTGCTTGCTACCTCTAACACCTGTTGTCTTCTCAAAGGGATTTGAGTATTTGACGAAGAATTTTGATGAAAATGTAGCTTGATTTCTCTAGCCAAGCTATGAGCTACTTGTGGAATATTATTACTCTGTTATTTGTTAGTGTACTTTTGAAGCCCTCTTCCACCTGTTTTTAAATTAGCTCTCTCTGTGGCATTGGAGACCTCCATTGAAAGATTCTATTATAAGCTCTAGCTTGTCTTCTCATGTCTGTAAAGTGCCATGGGCACCAATGGTGCTGAATAAATACTAATGAACTACTGTTGCATTGTAAATTACCATCAGAGACTAATTGGATTTTTTGTTTTGTTTGTTTCTTGGTACTGTATTGCAGAAGGACATCCATTTTTTTAACACTGAAAAAATTAAGCTTAAACAAGGATAATGCATTTAATGGGAACAGTGTCACACTTTCAAAAGACAGAACTAACAAGTTGTTACTGTTAAGCCTGAGGAAAGGATAAAAATTCAAAGTCCGAATCAAAACTGGCCAGCTGCTAAGAGAAGACAAAGATTTATTATTGCTTCGTCTAAAGTGAAGACTTATCACTATGGTCGATTCAATGCGTAAGTGATTAAGTGCATTTAAATATAGCAATTAGAAGGATAAGAGTAGCAGGGGAAAATGAAATTGTTTATAGTTGTCATAAGCAAGATTCCTTTTCTGCAAAGCTCTGCCAACTGCTACCGTGCAGTGTTGTAATTTCCAGCTCACTTTCTAGAAGTAAATTTGGCTTTGGAGTGAAATGTAAAGCCTATTGGGTTGTTCTGTTAGTTTGTATTCTCAGCAGCAAAATGCTAAGAGAGCACATTAAAACGTGGAATAGCACTTGAATTATATGTATATTTTCTTTTTTTATTTTTTTTTAAATCTTGTAAGTTGTCTTTTTCACTTAAAAATGTGCTGGTAATGTGAGAATGCTGCAAACGTTTGTCTTCACATAAACAAATGGCTTGGTGTCACTATGGATACGTTTCATGCTGAGGATTGACTTTTTTTTATACTACAGGCTGGCCTGGCACATGGTTATCTGATCTACTAATACATGCCACCTTCCATGTGATATCGACCATTGCTATATTTAAATAATAAATTTAACATGATAGTGTTGATTCTAATCAGAGAGCTTCAACACAAATTGCAATTTAATACATAAGGTCTGATCAGCCCCTCTTCTTCCACAAATGAAGGGTAAAGCAGATCTTGGTTGGGTAGCATAGAAGGGGAAGAGTACCAGGACTTCAATATACTAGTTTCTCTTCCTCTACACATGAAAACCCGTATGTGGGTGTTCTGTGGATTAAGATAGGGCAGAGCTGGGTGGGGTACAAGAAAGACATCTGTTCTCTGTAGCAGTAAGCCTTATCCTCCCTGTCTTCCCCTTACACCATTGTCCAAAAAGCCCTGTAAAGAATCCTGTGGTTGAAGTGTTGGTGACATCAGGTAAACAGCGATGACAGCCAGACATCTTTGGAGTGTGTCTGAGAGAGAGAGAGTATCAACCAGTGGAGAGGCATCATTGGAAGCATGGCTTTTGAAGAAGCCATACTGTCCTACAGGGCAGTAAGCAGTAAGAGATGCATGAGGCCCACTGTGGAAAATCTTAGCCCCCATTGAAGTTTTGCCTTCGACTTCAGTGGAGCCAGGATTTCATCCCTGATGTCCATGGATTAACCTTCCTTCCCCAAGGTAATGATGCTATGAAAACTCAATGAGAGGGAAATTATTAAATATCCAGTGCCCTGAGGGGTTTTACCAGCAAAGAACTAATATGTCCCTAATTATTTAAGTCTAAGATGACAGATTGCCACGTTTGGGACATAGACTAATTTTCCACTTCTTCTAGAACACTTCAGGATTAAATTTTGGTTCCATTGAAGGCAATGTCAGAACTCCTTTTGACTAAAATAGGGTCAGGATTTCATCCTTAGAATCTTTCATTATCAGAGAGCCCAATATGTGCAGAGATAAGATAACAGTGCAACTCATTTTGATCTGTGGTTTTTAAAACAAACTACTGGAAAATGACCGGTAAGCTGTATAGAAAGGTGCCTGAATTTGGTGTTAAAAATTGAGCTCCAAAACAGTTCATTTAAATAAAGAAAACTCATCTTTTTTCAGTGGGGCACAATTGCTCATACTGGAGGATATTTAGCTTAAACCCCAACACTTTAAACTAAATATATGCCTATTTATTCTGTATCTAATCTTTCTGAATGCATCTGGAGCATAAGGTTGTGCAGAAACTGAAAACTGGAAGCAGTGCTGAATATGTGGTCTCCATTTCTTAAGTACTGTATGCTGAAAGAGCTGACTCGTTGACATCTAAACCACAAAGTCTCTCTTTCTTATCCTTTCTAAAGGATTTCATAATCAGTGACTTCCCATATGGCCCTTGAAATTCTCACTCTCTTTTAAGATAAATTATCGTACCGGGTTCAGCCGATATAGCAAGCTTATCGTTGAGACTATTAATTATTGGTCTTGGTGTATATTGCATGAAGTTTCTAATATTGTTAGAAAGCAACAAACCCTCAGCTAAAACACATTTTTGTGAGTGCTTCAAATACTCTCTCTAGTTCTGCTCTTGAGCTATCTGCTAAAGCACAAATAAATCTATGGTTTCCAGCTATGATGAACTCTTAAGTCAAGCAAGCACTGGTTGATTCTGAATGGAATAACCCACTCATTAGATAATTTGTTTTATTTAAACTTCTGGATTCTTATACATCTTAGGTATTTATGTGGCCCCCATCATCTTAGTATCTGAGTGCTTCATAATCTTTAATATATTTATCCTCCCAATATCCCTGTGAGATAGGGTTATCTCCATTTTGCACACAATATCCCAGTGTGTGCAACTTCTGCATCCCCACGGGATAATGTGTTCAGGGATGTGACTCAAAATATGAACATTAGGCATCCTTGACAGCATTCCCATAGGTGTTTGTGTTCTCTATGGAACATTTGCAGGCTGCTCGAACCTTTGAGCAAGTCTCCACACCTCAGCCTCCCACCCATCAGCAAAGCTTTCCCCCTGGCTCGCTCAAATATTGTGCGAAACCCAACATGCAGTGATAATGGTTGGAACATTTTTTTTCTCTTCCTTCCAACCTATTCTGTAAGCAGTGCCATCTGCCTTTCAAATGGCCAAATGCACACTTGGTTATCATTCTGAAACTACTCAGGCAACATGTTCCTTCCTTCTGTCCAAGCGGCCTGTGTATGGCTTCATTAGCCAGGGTATCAGGGGATAAGCAGGTCTCCCAGAATAGCTGGACCAACCTCCACACCATTAATAGCTGCAGTGCTCCTGGGGGCAAACAGTACTTTCTTCATTGATTTAAATAATACTGAGTTCCAAAAGATCTTAGCATCATGGACCCTTCCAGACCACCTTGCATTTATGTCTGTAAACCTGCTGCTCAGTGGTGCGATAGGCAAAGTCTAGTGCAAAGTAGGTGCAGAAGTTGTCTGGCTCTTGCAGCACCATGGAGAAATACCCCTTTTTGTTTATAAATTCTGTGCCTTGGCAGGGGTAGAGAAGCAAATAATAGGCACATGGGTTCCATCAGTTGCCCCAATACAGTCTGGGAACCCCATGCATGCAAAGTCATCAGTAATTTCCTGAGCATTACCCAGCTTCGTGACCTGGTTAGATAGCACCTTATCAATAGCATAGCAGAGAATGGCCCCAACAGTTGATCTCCCCGTGCTAAATTGTTTGGCTATAGACTGGTAATGTTCTGGGGTGACCAACTTCCAGATGGCAATGGCGACCCATTTCTCCACGGGTATGCTGGTATGCTGTTGCTAAAGCTCCAGAGTCAGTTCTGCACAGATCTTAAAAAAGCTAGTCCCCCCTCTCCTGAAGTTTTCTCACCACTGTTGGTTATCCCAACTCTTCAGAATGATCCTCTCCCACCAATCCACACTGGTTTTCCAGGCCCAGAAATGGCACTGAACACTGCGTAGGTGATCCAGGAATGGGTTCTCTTGTTCCAACAGCTCGGCACCCTCCTCATCTTCTGCCTCGTCCTGCTGCCACTGCTGCAGAGTAGCTTCTTGCTGCTGGAGGAGCTGCTGCTCCTGCCATAGAATATTCTCCTGCTCCCACATCATCTGCTCGGTGGTGCGATAGGCAAAGTCAGGTGCAGAAGTTGTCTGGCTGTGAATGCTGTAATACAGCCCAAGCAACCTGTGCATATTCACGCTTGTCACTGTAGCGGCACGGAGCATTGTTGAGTCCATGCTAGCTAACAGCAATTCAAAAATAGTGTGAGCCAGTCCAATAAGGAAGTGTGGGGTGGAGACAGAGGAATCACGGGATATTTAAAAAAAATTGAACCTACCTGGCTTCCCACAATTCACAGCAAAAACAATCCCAGGATTCATGCTGCTCAGCAAAAAACCAAAGGACCGTTGGATACCTCTGGCAAATGCTATGCGCTCGGCTCACAGCAAATTGCCACTTTGTGTTCACAAGATGCAAATTGAAAATGGAACAGGTATTTTGTGTGCATGCTATTGGTGTGATTTGTGTACTATGAATTACCTGACGCATCAAAAAGCTTTAGATTAAACTCTCTGTTTAGACACAACCAGACAGACAAAGTGACTTGCCCAGAGACGCACAGCATGTTTGTGGTGGAAGAGGAAATGAATTCTGGTGTCCTAAAGTCCAGGCTAGTACTCTGACCACTAGGCTATCCTTCCCTATGGTGTCCTCTCCAAGATATTTTCATCACAATCCTATCTGGGTGCCAGATCCACAACGGAGACTTAGATTCTCTGTTGCAATGCCTAATGTTTAGGTGCCCTGCTGTCCAGTGGAATCCACAATTCTGGTAAGTGCCCAGGCTCCCTATACAATGCATGGGGAGAGTCAGGTGCCTAAGAAAAGGATTCACAGAAGCCAGCCAGTTGAGCAGGGAGCTGCCTTAGCAGGCCAGTAGGAAATGCCAACAGGGGTGGGGCCTAAGCCCCCCCCCTCAAAGGGAGTTAGACGCCTAGCTCTGGGCCACAGAGAGGTGCCTTCCCAGCCATGAACCCTCTCGTGGAGTTAAGCACCTAAGGTGGGGCAGCTATTTCTCACACAAAAAATCCAAGAGACAGTGGCGGTCCTCTTATGCCTAATAACCCAGTGGTCATAGCACTCACCCAGAATGTGGGACAGGCAGTTTCAAATCCCCACTCTGCCTAATGTGGAGCAAGGACTTGAACCCAGGTCTCCTACTTCCTAAGAGTGCTCTAACCACTGGGGTATAGGATATGCTGGAGTGGGTGTCTTTCAACCATTCCTGTAAAAGCTGTTCTACTTTGTATGAAATACTTCATTGGAGTAGGGACTGGAACCTGCATCTCCCCAGGTGAGTGCCCTAGACAATGGCCTATAGAGTCATACTCATGCTCTCTGGCCCAATGAGAAGCCTCTGAACAGCCTACTGGATCAGGCTTCTCAGGCAAGGTAGGCAGGGAAATGGCTAGTTTGAGGTACCTGTTGTGAGTTAGGTATCAAGCAGCTCAGCAGTGTCAGTAACTGGGCAGCTTGTGCATGCCCAAAGGCAGAAATTTAGGAGATTCTACCAGCAGAAATGAAGGTGCTTAGGGGCTTTAGGTGACTCCCAGGTTTGATGGGGGTTTTGAGGGTTTAAATTTTGGACTTAAGCACCTAAAGTTGCAGTTAGGCACCTAAATGCCTTTGTGGATCTAGACCTGAGTGCCTAGATGTATAAATATATTGGTAGCACTTTATGGCTACTTCACAAACCCTCTTGTCAGTCTGTGGTACAGTGTAAATAATGTGCATGCTGGGCTATAATACTTGCATATTAATTTTTTAACTGATTTAGTAATACCTTACAGGATTGTTTTTTTCCTCCCTTAAATACTCTCTTAGTTATGAATCAATTTGCTCACCTTTGAGTCTGGGGAAGTTGCACTCAGCACAAGACCCAATCTGAGGTAATTAATCATGGCTTTACATGCCTTCCTTGTACTTCACTGATACTGGGACCAGTTGAAGGCAATTAGGAACCTGGTTGAAATCAGAGCAGCCACAGAGCTGCTCTAAGTTACTGTGGCTGCATTGCAGCCATGCCGCCTTTCTTAGCCACGTTCTGGTATGCTGTGGGGGGTGGCTCTACACTACCCTGGGGAATCCTCCAAGCTGGGGGTAAATTACCAGGTAGCTGTTTAAGCCAGCCCTATGGTCCCTTTGCACCAGTGCAGCAGTGTAATAGTCACAGTGGGATCTTAGAGTTATCCCAATGTGTGTTGCACAGGACTTTATAACGACTCATGAAGAACTGAAGCAGCTGTTTTTCCCCCTTGAATACTCAATGCTTAGCTTGAGAAAATAGATTAGAACAGTTCTCTTTTAATGTGCGATCTGTATATATAGGCACTGGAATCAATAACACTGAAACAGGCAGAAATGAATAATAAATGTCAACCCAAAATATACCTGGTTTTGTTTTTGCTGTTTTTTTTCCAATGTGACAGAGCAGCCTTTAGGGAAAATGTTGCCAGGAGCAATGCAATTTTTATGAAGCTTTTCTCACAAACATCTTTGTATTAATACCACAGCAAATTCTGTTGGTGGTAGGAAACTGTGACGCCTACTTATGGGCCTCCCCCTAGAGAAATTTCACAACGCAGCAACTGAAAACGTTGGCTTATCTGGGGAAAAACCTTCATAACATTTATGCACTCTGTACTTTATATAATAAAGTAGAAACCTGCTGGCAATAAAGTATTTCTTTAGCAGGTTGTTTGCTAAATTTGTTCTGCTGTCCTATGAAATGTATTTTGGTTTGGGACACAGAAACAATATACTACAGCTCTGTTTCTATCTGGTTGCTTTGGATTTTTTTTTTTTAAATCTGCATTTTACCCCAAGGATCACTGGAAATTTATTAATTTTTTTAGATGTCTTTTTTTAGGTACTAATTTAAGTGGGATTAATGATACTTCTGTAAACTTTATCTTTTGGCGTGCTAATTCATTTATAGGACTATAACATTCCTGTAATTGGTATATTAAATCTAACTACTTATGTACTATAGACTAATAATATACACTAGGTAAAACTATAAGGGTAACATTTTCAAAAGTGCATAGGTGATTTAGTCACCTTTGAAAATGGGACTGTCACTTGCAAATTGTATCCATAATTACTATGTGTAGATGTCTAGAGTGTCACAGATTTATCTAAAAAACTAGTGTTTTATATATATATATATATATATATATATATATATAGTGTATGTATATATGTATTGTGTCTGACACGTCAGGACTTTGAAGAAGTATATGATCTCAGGTCAGAATTATAGTCAGCACTGATGATGCATTCTAAGTAGAGGTGAGTGAATACTGCAAAGAGAAAATAATGCACTAAAATATTTAGAATTTTTAAACAAATTTTCTTGTACTCTGTTCCCTTTCTGTGAATATTCTGGTTCGTTGGGAGGATTACTTGCTGATTCAGGTAACAAATGCTAAGCTCATATTACAGAATATGAATGGCTGAAAATGAATTAAGAATGATTAATTAGGAGTATTCACATCTGAAGCCCGACTCTTAAGAGTTACACTCATCAGTTAAGGGACTGAAACAATGTGTGACCTCTCTCAAATCAAAGCAGCTTGCTTTTTGATACTTACTACAAATTGCTTGTGAAGAAGCTACAACCCAAAGCTTATTCACAGAAATTATTTGTTGATGACATGAAATTGTTCAGATAAATTATTCATTACAAATGATTCACCCTTTTCTGAACATGAACCAGATAAAATTAGAGTTCCAATTCTGCAGATGTTTTGACCATGTACAATGATAATTAAAACCCAGATCAAACTGATTTTTAGTTACTTTCAGTTCCAAATGATTGTTGTACAGGCATGAACCTTAATATAAAGCTTTGTTGGTTTTAGGGGGTTTTCTTGTCTTTGCCCAGTTCCCTTCAAAATCTTTGGTTCACACTGCAGGTTATATGCAAATTGTCTGGTTTATCTCATCTCAATGAGAGATTTTACATTTAGTGTACAATTATGTGAACAAAAATAGTAATGTTTATATATGTTGTGAACACTAGAGGGCAACCTTTAAAAGATTCATATATAGTAGTCAACATCATTGACTTCTGCAGTCTTTAAGAGGTAGCTGAGGAAGGATTGTAGGAGGCGTAGTTTGCCATTGCATCTTCAGTTGTCATTTCCTACTGAGTGAGAATATTGTCAGACAATGGTGGGTGTGCTGATTTCTGAAAAGAGTATATAAGCAATACATTTGTGAAGGTGCTGGGCTTTTCCTTTAATACCTGAAAGGAGAGAAATTCTTGATTTTCATTTTGAGTATCACCAACAAATCGAAGATGCAGAGGTGGGGCATCTAATTAAACAGTGACCAGAATCTAGTTAGTGTTGTAATTCTGACTCTGGAAGAAGCTAAAGTCAGAAAAGACCTGGAGGAACTGCAAGAACTTCTGAGAGAAGAGCATTTTTAATGCTTCACAGCAGTATATTTACAAATAACATGATGATCAGCTAACAGCACACAGTACCTGTGTTCTGAGAGAGAAAATCCATTGGGCCTGATCCTCAGCTGCTGTCAATTTGTGTAGCTCCGTTGACTCCAATGTAGCTATGCTGGTTTACTTTAGCTGAAGATCTGGTCCATAAAAGGCAGGCCCAAGATCAACGGATTTTGTTTTTAAACTAAAGGAGCCTCTCTACAATAAGCACAGCCAATAAAGAGAATCTGCTATGTCAGAGAATCTGACATATTCCACTTATTAGGGAGCAGTCAACAGTACATTGTTTGCTTAATATTATTTGTATTACAATAGCGTTTCAGAGCACTAGTCGTAGACCAGCACCCCATCGTGCCTGGTGCTGTACACTTTTTCTTTATTACCATCTTTACAAAGAAAATTGTATCAATTAACTGCTTACTTCTGATAACATTTTTGTCATGGGCTGAGAAAGAAACAAGTTGTCCTGCCATGATATTGGTGCTATTGATGTTGTATATCTTGCTAAAACTTGCTGGGGATTCTGAAGGAGGGAAACTGAGGTAGGCACAGCTGTTGCAGATAGGCTCCGTACAAATGTGTAATCAATGATAGTTCTTGCCCTAAACATCTTATATATAGTCTAAATAGACAAGAAGCAATAGGTGGGTGAAATTAATGAGTTGGTGGGAGAGGGAAAGAGTTGGAGTAACTGTAAAAAAAAAGAAGGTTTTAGCACAGGTTACCAACTGTGGAAACAGTTAATCTATCAGTAATCACAATTCACCACTAGCCTAGCTGTTATAACATGGATAACACACACCCACACCTTGTATGTGGCGGTGGTGGTGGTGGTTTGTGTGTGTGTGCAGTACACAGATGAAGGTATTTGACTTCTTGTAAGAGGATCACCCCCTGAGAAGTACTCACCTGGGGAGATTTAAGCTTAAGCACAGTATACATCTACAACACAGTTTTTTTTTTATCAAACTCATACACATCATTGAATCAACTGAACTTAAATATCCCAGTGCTATTTAACATAGAAAAACATGTCTATTCAGTATCGTAGTTGCAGTGGTCTCAAACCATGATGCATTTTCATGACTGAAATGGGGCCAGTGCTAACAGTCAGTGTCTGTCAAGCCAAGGAAGAGTCCTTGGAATTCAAGTTGACTATAACAAGACTTCTGTGTTTTCTTTTAGAGAATAGTTTTGAATTTGTTTAAATGACCAACAAAAACTCATACCATGTACAAAATGTTTAGGGCTAAGTGTTCTCTCCCTGATGCTTAGAGGATATAAAAAGATGCAATTGGTAGTGTGTTAGTTACATTAGCTTCCTGACTTTCCCAATTTACTATTCATTCTAGCTATAAACCACTGTGAGAAAATGAAGAAAATTAAGATCAAATTTATTTTTATTAGGTATTCTATTTTGACATTATTTCTAATGCCTAAAAACTCTCTAATCTGACTACCTAAAACTATGAATGACTAATGGGAAACACAAATGACACTAAGTACACATTTTGCAAGAGAAACATACAAGAAAAACAATGCCAAATAACTCTTATTGTACTGATACACATCCCAGGTCTTATCAAAGCCTCCTTCACTAACACACTTCCACAGGTTTTTGAAACACCTAGGAAACTGCCAACACTCATGCTTTTCTCTTCACAGAAAGCAAGTAAGCAAGTGTGTCAGGTTAAGACTTCAGCATCTTCTGGGACTATTCAGGATGTCTCAGTTTTCCCCAAACACTTGTTCTACTACTCAAGTTCCAGTATAGAATCTCTCAAACTCTGACTTGATCTCCAGTTTTCAAATGATCCCCTAAGTTGGTTACCACTCAAAAAAAATTTTTTTTTAAAAGGGTCCATTAAATTTACTTTTCTAGTAACGAGTGCAAAAACAATAATAAAAGGATTTTGTATTACTCGTAAATTGCACTATTGCCATTTTAAAAGAATAACCTAAATATAAAGTCATACCCCCTGGGTTTGCAGAAAGTGTGAGGACACATGGTTGCTTTCTAAGGCTTGCAATTATTCATGTGATCATGAAAAACCTATCACAAATAATGTAAAATGCACTGTGTCTTTGAGGGCATTTGCTATATAATCTATTTTTATGGTACTTGGAATTTGGGTGTCTGTTTTCGTGGAAAGGGTGCTTTTATTCAAGATACATAGGCAGCAAGATTGGGTTTTAATCTCCATGCAAGTTAATATCTGGTAATTAACTATAATGTCAGTCGGTGTTGCATAGCCTGGGGTAATGATGCTTTTGAAGTCAATGAGAAGTAGCCAGCAATGCCTACTGAATCTTTGTCTTCATTGCCAAAAAAAAGGTGTTTTTACTGTGGGATAACTAACTCGCATTAGCTATCTTTCTGTAAAATCCTAGTGGAGACAAGGTACAAGTCGATTTTATCAGGAGGTAACTAGGCAAGATCAGCCACAGGCAGGTGTATAATACAGTAGTTACTTCGTAATAGAAACAACCCTCACCTTGTCTCCACTAGGATATTACAGTGGGATTGCTAAATACACATTTGTTAGCCTGCTTTAAAAAGAACCCCACCTTTGTGCAGTGAAGACATATCTGCTTCTCCCCAATATGGGCTATAAGTAGTTGCACAGATTGCTGGAGGACAAGATTTGAAGGTAAGCTGGTTGACCTCCTGCCGTGATAACTGGAAAAAGGTCTTAACTGCACCATATGTATCGCTTGTTTGTTTTTATTTTGAAACCTGGAAGACAACTGGCCTTTTCCCAATTGTGAGAATACAGTAGGTTATCTAGACATAGCTCCCATTATTTCGGATTCTATAAAGGGGAAAATGCTGATCTTTCTTTCAGGGTAACAATGCCATTATTGCTATCTTGAAGACCATCTCCAACCACTTGTATCTCTTGCAGTTCACAGTATAACAGGAAGAGAAGGGAGAGGCCAAAAGAACATTGTAATGCTCAATCAAAATTCAAGTAGAGTGTTTTAAAATAAGTAAGAATGTTTCTTTCACCAGCATTTGTTGCCTTGTCATCCTGGCAGATGCGTACTATTGCTATTATTGTTATTACTTTTACTCTGTGTTATGTCCTGGATGGAGTTTTATTTTTTGACTTTTTGCATAGCTCCTTTTACATTAAGTTCAGTTGCTCTCAGTGGAATTCTAAGGAATTTGGTGAAATGCCTGGAAAAATGGTGGCCACCAAATTTGCCTCTTTTCAACAATTAGATTCTGTGGTTCTTGCACAAATCTTAATCTTAAGAAAGCTGAGCCAGATCCTCAGCTGGTGTAAGTCCATAGCTTCAGTGACGTCGGATGCCGATTTATTCAAACTGAGTATTAGATCTCATGGGGCAGATCCTCTGATGGTGTTAACTGTCATAGCACTATGTACTGCAATGAAACTATGACAGTCTACACCAACTAAGGATTGTGCCTCTCTGCCCCCCCCACCCCTTGCCTTTAAGGAAGGTGAAGAATTGTTTAGATATTTGTTCACTTTCTAACCACAAGGATAACATATCTGTAGGGACCAGGAAGAAAAAGATAATTTAACTTTTCCCGGGGAAGGTTAAGTTCTAATAGCATTTAGACTTTCAAATGTATCTGTGGTAGAATTTAGTTACGTTTCTGACCAAAATTTCAAACTAAAGCACTAGATTTCTGGGTTGGAATGATTCTCCTGATACTGTCATGGTTTGCACCTACAAAAAGATAGAATTACCATCGTGGATGCCTTCCTTCCATGTTCAGAATGTTTTCTCTGCACAGATGGTAGACATTTAAGAATAGATGAATCTTAAAAGTGTGATTAGAACATGGTCCTAGCTCTACTGCTAGTGGCCTTTTCTGTACATTCCGGGATTCTCAGTATCTTTCAGTCTTGATAAGTTTACATCAAGGAAGAAAACATTGGTGAATATCTCAACGAAGAGATGCTGCTATGCAGTGAATAACTCCTCTTCATTAGCCTCCCATCACTGCAAAGAACTATTGGTTGCATAGCTGGAATAATAAAAATGACTTATTGTGCTGATTTTAGAACAAGTTTGGTATTGGAGGAAGAAGTTATCTCCTGTACAGACATTATGTAATATATCTTTAAATCCTGCAGGGTAATCGGGAAGCTGTTTGGGCTCTTTTCTGTATCTGAAGCAGAGTTTGTGTGCTTTGGCCCAGGAAGTCATTATTCCTAGTATTTTTGGCTAATGGATGCTTTTTGTATATATTAGAAGACTTGCGTTTAGGAAACTATCCATAGGAACGTAGGAATAGCCATGCTGCAGTAGACCGAAGGTCTGTCTTGTCCAGTATCCTGTCTCCAACACTGGCCAGCACCAAATGCTTTAGAGGAAGGTGCAAGAAGCCTGCAATAGGCAAATGTGGAGTAATCTGCCCCCCACCCCAAAGGTCTCATCCTGAGGCCTGACAGTTAGATAAGTGCTGAAGCATGAGGTTTTAATCCCTTCCAATAGTCTTCTTTTAGCATTGACTGTTATACTGTGGATGTTCTTATTATCCATCTAATCATCCAGTTCCTCTTTGAATGTTGCTAAATTGTTGGCCTCATTGATATCCTGTGGTGATTGAATTCTACAGTTTAATCACATTTTGAATGAAAACATATTTCCTTTGGTCAGTTTTGAATTTGTCACTTTTAAATTGAATTGAATGTCCCCTTGTTCTTGCATTATGAGAATGGGGGCTTCTGTTCTCCCAGTCTACCTTCTCCAGACTATCCATTATTTTATATACTTTTATCATGTCCTCTCTTATTCATCAACTTAGTATGGTGAACAAACCCGATCTTTTCCATATCTTCTCATATGAGACCTTTTCCCGGCCCGTAGTCATTCATATTGCTCCCTCTCATTCTGTAATATCGTTTTTAAGAGGGGGCAACCAGTATAGCAGACAGAACTCTTGGTCAGGCCACGTCATCGATTTATATAATGACATAATATTTTCCATCCCTTTCCTTATGCAGCCTAATATCTTATTTGCTTTCTTGACCACAGCTGCACAATGAGCAAAGGTCTTCGTTAAGCCATGTACAATGATGCTCAGGTCCCTTTCCTGAGTTGACATGGTTAATTGAGAACCCTGTAAGGTGTATGAATAGTTGATGTTTTGAAAACGTGTGTTGAAATGCTTGATCCTTTGTTATATATGTAAGACCAAGATGAAAACTTTGATGTCATTTTAAAATTTGTTAAGGCATAATAATTTTACATGCTTTCTATGACGCTATTCTGATTGCAAATAAATCATATTGTTTAGAAATGTTTGACTAGAGAGTGTAATTCTATTCCAAAATTAGAACAGGATGAAGAGCCTTTGGGAAAGAAAATAGGGTCCAGCTTTTGCATTCTTAACCATAAAAGGAAAAACAGAGGCCAGAGATTTTAATTCTACAACTCTTCTAGCCAAGATAAAAGATTATTTCCTAAAAAATTGTACCAGATTTAGTTATTTTCCATACATTAAAGTGGAGATTCTTTTAGCACTCCATAGGTGTCTGAAGTCCCAGACAATCCCAGGTATCTGATGTTGCTATGGAAAGTAGATATTGCAGAAAGATTAATATGAATAGTTGCTATTTGTACTCTGGTATGAAAGAATGAGATAATCCAGTATTACTGGTGGTGAGAAAGTAAGAATATCTTGTTTTTGCTGACCGCAAATTGAGAATCTTTTCCACTTGGCAGAATTCTCTTTACCCAAATTGCTGGTTGTTTTGAAGCCAACTGCAGGATATTTAAAGCAAAGTCTGATGAATTATAGATCCTCACATTTTTCCTCAGCAGCCAGGCTGTTGAGAGAGCAGCAAAATATGATACGATGGACAACTGGTTACTTGAACTGCAGCAGTGCTTTCTCCTACCTTTTTGGGGAAAAAATGTACAGCCAGTTTCTTCAGATGTAGATCCTCAGCTAGTGTAAATAAGCCTCGCTTCATTGACTTAACTGGACCTACACCAGTTTACACCAGCTGATGATGTGACCCATTGCTACCCGGCCATTTTAAGATTTGCTCACCTTGGCAAGTAATAGCCTGTAGGAGAAATGAGGAGTGAGTGACTCCATTTGATTTAGGATTGTTGTGATGTGAAGATCTGTGTAATAGAACATTAGTAAACATTCTGTTTTATGCACTACCACATGATTCGGTTACCTCATTCTGATAGGAAGTAGGAATTTGTCTCCCCCACTCCTTTCCTTCATGTACAATATGGCAACTGTCTGTATTAGGGCTTGTGTACACTACAAAATTAAGTCTACTTTATCTAATTCAATCTCGAGCCTCTGAATTAATTAAGTCAATTGTGCGTGGCCACACCATACTCATTGTCTCGATGGAGTATGTCCTCACTAGCAGGGTGCGTCCTCACTAGCCTGCATCAATGCACAAAGCAGTGCATCGTGGGTAGCTATCCCAAAGTGCAATTTGCCATTCTGTGTTTTGGGAAGTTTGTGCAATGCCTCATGGGACCAAAACATTGTCAGGGGGAGAATGGGAACATTGCATTGGCATCCCATGATGCACTGCGCTCAACGGCAAACAGCCCAGTGGTTTTCGCGCCTTAAAACTGCCGCACGTACGCCATAACCCCAGAAGCATGGAGCCTGCTCAGTTGTGCACTCTTGCCGTGAGCATCTCAAACTCCTCGCGCCTTCTCCTGCAGTGTTTCCAAAGCCAAAGTAGGATCTGCAGCGCAGAACATAGCGATGTCCTGCAAGCAGCCCTGCTGCAAGCCATTGAAAAAAACAATTCATAGTTGCTGCTGGCAGTCAGAGAGCAGCTGCACTCCGTTGAGCACCATTTCTGGTCCCGTGGGACAAGCACTGAGTGGTGAGACCGCATCGTTTTGCAGGTATGGGATGACGAGCCACTTGCAGAACTTTCGAATGCGGAAGGCCACCTTCCAGGAACGTTGTGCATAGCTTTCCCCTGCCCTGCAGTTCAGCAACACAAAAACGAGAGCTGCTCTGACCGTGGAGAAGCGAGTGGCGATCGCTATTTGGAAGCTTGCAACGCCAGACGGTTACCAGTCAGTGGGGAATCAATTTGGAGTAGGTAAATCAACCATGGGCGCTGCTGTGCTCCAAGTGTGCAGGGCCATTAATCGACTTCTGCTACGAAGGGTTGTGGGTCTGGGAAGTGCAGGACATAGTGGATGGTTTTGCCGCGATGGGGTTTCCTAATTGTGATGGGGCAATAGATGGCGCACACATCCCCATCTTGGCACCAGACCACCTTGCCAAATTGTACATAAACCGCAAGGGATACTTTTCAATGGTGTTGCAAGTGCTGGTGGATCACAGGGGGCATTTCACCGACATCAACATAGGATGGTCGGGAAAGGTTCATGGCGCGTGCACCCTTAAGAACTTGGGTCTGTTCAAAAAGCTGCAATCCGGGACTTTCTTTCCAGACCACAAAATGAACATTGATGACGTTGAGATGCCTATAGTTATCCTGGGGGACCCAGCCTACCCCTTGCTCCCATGGCTCATGAAGCCATACATCAGCTGTCTGGACAGCAGCAAGGAACGGCTAAAAGTCTATCTTTGTACACACATTAATAGAATATTAAAGTACAAAATCAAGGCGTTGGGGTGTGAGTGCAAAGGTGTTGATCATATTCTCCACCAAGGTGGGCCAACTGCGATGCGCTGTCAGTTGTGCTAATCTCGTGAGCTGATTTTCTCTGGTACTTGGGCATGTATAGCTCTTAATTCTCCAGAGAGTGCTGGGAGGGTGGTGAAGCACTGGAATGGGTTACCTAGGGAGGTGGTGGAATCTCCTTCCTTAGAGGTTTTTAAGATCAGGCTTGACAAAGCCCTGGCTGGGATGATTTAGTTGGGAATTGGTCCTGCTTTGAGCAGGGGGTTGGACTAGATGACCTCCTGAGGTCCCTTCCAACCCTGATATTCTATGATTCTATGAAAGATCTGTCTGGTATAGTAGTTGTTACAGGCAGTGCAGCCACAATTCTCAGTAGACGGGGGATAATAGGATAAATTGTGGCATTACAGTGCCCCGGTGTTTTGATACCATTTGGTGGCATTTCTTCTACTGGAATATTTGCCCATTGTAGGCACCATCTGTCTACTTCAGCAGCAACCACAGCAGGCTATGCCACATCCAACAGATACATGCACAATGAGACAAAATGATTGTCACCATCTTCATCACTTTAATACTTTGTGGTCCTAATTCCTGTGAATATATTCTTTAACAAAGCCCATTTGCAAGTTAAGAACACTACCCCATAAAACACACTATGTAATCGCGTACTTGAACTAATTCCATTATTGATTTGTCAGAAGAGTCATCCAGGTATTTATGCAACAGACACCAATGTTTTCTGTATCTCTCACATAAATCTGCAATATGGTTGGTCAATTTAGCAATCACAAAGTTTTCAGCTATCACAAAGTTGAGATATGGCACAAAGATTGTCAGTAGAAATCTTCTGGGTTTTCTGTAGAATAGTTGCTGTGATATCTCTGTCCACCTGCTCACCTTGGAGTCATTATAGGAATGTTCAGATGTTAACTGATTTGCTAAAGATGGATCTAAACATGGTTTCATGGCTGTCTTGTTGGTATTTTAATACATGGAGAACTTTGTTCACTAACTGATTAGCAGCAAAAATGTCCAGATTTGTCTGCTGTAGTACTTTGGACATGGACAGGACAACATTGAAATAATTTCCATGACAATAATAAACTGAATGCTGCTCATGGCATAGAACAATGTTTGCACTTTGAGTGCAGCCTTCTGATGTGCCATGATTTGTATTACCCGTTGGGCATCAGTAACACCTGGAAGTAGTTTCACGCATACAACTGCACCATCATGGCGCTTCACCCACTAGGTTTCACAAATGAGCTTGAGTCTCAAGTGGACCACAGCTGGAGTTACCTTTTTGATTGTCTTGTGTAAAATATTGTGATAGACCCAGACCAGTTGGGAACAGCAGAGTAGTAGAAGGGAGATATAATGGCCACTGGATAAGCAGTTTTCTGTTCCCTGAGTGACCAGAGCAGGTGCTGCTCCAGGCTAATGAGAACACCTGACTCCAATTAACCTGCTAAGAGTCAGGTGAGGCTGTTAAGCACCTGACTCTAATTAAGGCCCCTCTGATGCTATAAAAGGACTCACTCCAGTCAGGCCAGGGGGAACCAGGGAGCCAGAGGAGAGGAAGTGCATGTGAGGAACTGGGAGCAAGAGGTGTGCAAGAAGCTGAGAGTGAGTAGGCGTACTGCTGGAGGACTGAGAAGTACAAGCGTTATCAGACATCAGGAGGAAGCTCCGGTGGTGAGGACAAAGAAGTTGTTGGGAGGAGGCCATGGGGAAGTAGCCCAGGGAGTTGTAGCTGTTGTTCAAATGTACCAGGAGGCACTCTAGACAGCTGCAGTCCACAGGGCCCTGGGCTGGAACCCGGAGTAGAGGGCGGGCCCGCGTTCTCCCCAAACCTCCCAACTCCTGATCAAACACAGGAGGAATTGACCTGGACTGTGGTTTCTACCAGAGGGGAAGGTCTCTGGACTGTTCCAGACCCACAGGGTGAATCTGTGAGGTGAGCAAATCCTCCAATAAGCGCAGGACCCACCAAGGTAGAGGAGGAACTTTGTCACAACTGGTGTCAGGGGTGGGATCTGGTGTGCACAGCGCGGCGGAAGAAGGAGGGTGATTTAAAAAAAAAAGAAGAGAGGGTTTATTTTTTTTCACCACAATGGATGACGTAGTACGGGCACTGATACAAGCTACGGCGGCCCAGCAGGAGGCTACCCGTGTCCAGGCACCCACCCAACAGGAGGCAGTGCGGCTGCAGCAAGAGACTAATCGCCTGCTGATGAACCAGGCTGCTCAAGACCGAGCTATGTTGCGGGAACTGGTAAACCAGGTAAAGACCCTTACAGAGCTGAACCGTGGCCATGATGGGACGCAGATCATACGGGCCAGCCATTGGCTGCAGAAAATGACACGGGAGGATGATGTAGAGGCATACCTTCTGGCCTTTGAGAGGACAGCTCTACAGGAGGCCTGGCCTCGAGATCAGTGGGCTGGCATCCTTGCCCCATTCCTGTGTGGGGAGGCCCAGAAGGCCTACCATGATCTGCCTGAAGAGGCTGCAGCAGACTACCCCCAGCTGAAAGCAGAGATCCTGGCCAGATCTGGGGTAACGACTGCAGTGCGGGCCCAGCGGTATCACAAGTGGAGGTACCAGGAAGACAAAACCCCGCGGTCCCAATTGTATGACCTCATCCATCTCGCATGAAAGTGGTTGCGAACGGTGTCCCGGAGTTCGGAAGAGATACTAGAGGTTCTGGTCATCGACCGATATATGAGGGGACTACCACCAGACCTTCGCACCTGGGTAAGCCAGAACGAACCCTCCACCTATGACGAGGTTGTCGCCCTGGTAGAGAGGCGAAGGACAGCGAGGGAGCTGACCCGACCAGTTAAGGAAGAGGCGCCCCGGGTTAAACTAGCAGCACCAAGCCCTAAAGCTCAGGTGACTGGGCCACCAGGAGGGCCCAGGTGGAAAAAGAGAGGGGCTGAAGGCCCACCAGAGGCCACAAAGAGTCAGAGCACTGAGGGAGAAGAGGATCGTGATGTTAGACTGCCCAAACCAAGAGACCGGGGAACACCTAGGGCTCCATACAGATGTTATGCCTGCAGGGAGTGGGGACACATAGCTGCACAGTGTCCCAATGCTGAGGAGCCAATGCAGTGTAACCTGGGGAACTGGGCAGACCCATGCTCCCTAATCCACCTTGTGGGGGTTTCACTAACCCCACATATGTACACCAGACCAGTGAAACTAAATGGGGTAGAGACCATGGCACTGGTTGATTCAGGAAGTGCTATCACGCTTATCTCAGGGAAGCTCGTGAAGCGTAGTCAGCTGCTGTGGGCTAAGCGTACGGGGATAACCTGCGTCCATGGGACAGTTGGTTATTACCCCACCATCCCAGTAAAAATCGAGATCCAAGGGAACACTACTGAGGTAGCAGCAGGTGTAGTCCCTAAACTCCCATACCCGGTGCTCATAGGGAGGGACTTCCCAGGGTTTGGAGACTTACTCCCAGTAGGGGGATTGGAGAAAGATGAGAACCCTGAAATTAGTGAGGCATCCACAGCAGACTGGCAACCCCCAATCTTCTCTGAAATATCCCCAGATTTGTTCTCCACTCTCAGACAGGGTAGAAAGACGAAAAGGGAAAGAAGGGCAGCTAAGGCCTTGGGAACCCGAATACTGACCCAAAGCCAGAGGGTCGCTCTCGTAGGTAGGAGGACCCGAGCAGCTGAAAAGGAGGCCACGCAGGAGGAAGAAGCACCCGAGTCTGACCCCCACCCTAACGCCTCTGAACCAGTAGAGGCAACAGAGACTGGGCCCCTAGATCTCGGGCAGATTAGCCCCGGGAGAGGAAATTTTGGACGGGACCAGGCAGAAGACCCAAGGTATGACAACATCAGGAAGGAGGTGACTGAAATAGATGGGGTCCCCGTGGAAGGGAAAACCCAGGGGCCAGGACCCTACTTCATAATGAAGAAGGATCTCTTATACCGGGTTGCACCAGTACAGGGGCAGAAGGTACAGCAGATCCTAGTACCTCAAAAACACCACAACTCTGTATTAAGTCTTGCCCATAGTCATCTTTTTGAGGGGCATTTGGGGGTAGAAAAGACCCTGGCACGGGTCCTACGACGATTCTTCTGGCCCGGAGTACATGAAGAAGTGCGGAGGTACTGTGCGTCCTGCCCAGAGTGTCAGCTGCACAG
Source organism: Platysternon megacephalum (assembly GCA_003942145.1). Lineage (NCBI taxonomy): Eukaryota > Metazoa > Chordata > Testudines > Platysternidae > Platysternon > Platysternon megacephalum. The sequence continues at coordinate 75,189 of QXTE01000644.1, read as the reverse complement.
TCCCCGTCCCCACTTGAGGGCATCTTTAGTACCCCTTCCCATCATAGAGGTCCCCTTCGAGCGAATAGCCATGGACCTAGTGGGACCGTTGGAGAAGACGGCTTGGGGCCACCAGTATATACTTGTTGTTTTGGACTATGCTACTCGCTACCCAGAAGCCGTCCCCCTGCGGAACACGGCCTCTAAAACGATAGCCAAAGAGCTGGTGGGGATCTTTGCCCGAGTGGGGCTACCGAAGGAGATATTAACAGACTAAGGAACCCCATTTATGTCGAAGCTAATGAAGGACCTCTGTACGCTGCTCCATATACATACCCTGAGAACTTCAGTTTATCATCCGCAGACTGATGGGTTAGTAGAAAGATTTAACCGAACCCTCAAGGCTATGATAAGGAAGGTGGTAAGTCAGGACAGGAAGGACTGGGACACCCTACTACCTTACCTTATGTTCGCTATCCGGGAGGTACCTCAGGCCTCAACTGGATTCTCCCCCTTTGAGCTGTTATATGGGCGCAACCCCCGAGGCATCCTGGACATAGCCAAGGAAATTTGGGAGGAGGAACCCAGTGAGGGGAAGAACATAATAGAGCATGTGCTACAGATGAGGGACCGGATAGCCCGGGTCACTCCCATAGTGAGGGAGCACCTAGAGAAGGCCCAAGAGGCCCAGCAAACCTACTACAACCGTCAAGTCAACGTTCGTCAGTTTCAGCCCGGTGACCGAGTAATGGTACTGGTACCCACAGCCGAAAGTAAGCTGTTGGCCCAGTGGCAAGGGCCCTGCGAAATAGTTGAACCCGTAGGGGAAGTAAATTACAAGGTGCGACAACCGGGACGTCGAAAACTAGAGCAGATATATCATGTCAACCTTCTGAAACCCTGGCATACCCGAGAGGCGTGCACAGTGGTTCGGGAAGACCTGCACCCAGGGAACAAAAACCCTGAACAGGTGAGGGTGTCTCCCGATCTAACGACAGCCCAGAAGAAAGAGGTAACTGAGATGATCGCCCAATATCAAGATGTATTCTCAACAAAGCCGGGTCGCACAACTGGGACATATCACCACATCGTCATGAACCCTGGGGCCAGAGTAACAATGAGTCCCTACCGGGTGCCAGCAGCCAAAAGGGAGGAAATAAAAGTGGAAGTCAGGAAAATGCTGGAGATGGGGATCATTGAAGAATCTCACAGTCAGTGGTCCAGCCCAATAGTGTTGGTGCCCAAACCTGATGGCACCACAAGGTTCTCCAATGACTTCCGGCGACTAAATGAGATATCCCAGTTTGATGCCTACCCTATACCCCGCATAGATGAATTAGTGGACTGTCTGGGGAATGCCCGGTACTTAACGACCCTAGACTTGACAAAGGGGTACTGGCAGTTTCCCCTAGCCGAAGATGCAAAGGAGAAGACGGCGTTCTCTACACCAGAGGGTCTTTTCCAGTATACGGTCCTTCCTTTTGGGCTACATGTGGCCCCAGCTACCTTTCAGCGCCTCATGGACAAGTTATTACGCCCCCATGCCAGCTATGCTGCGGCCTACTTGGATGACATGGTGATTCATACCCCAGACTGGGAAACCCACTTGAAGAAGGTGGGGGCAGTCCTTGATACCTTCAGGCAAGCTGGCCTTACGGAAAACCCTGTTAAGTGTGCTGTGGGGTTCATGGAGGCCAAATATCTTGGCTACGTGGTAGGAAAAGGTCTGGTAAAACCTCAACTGAACAAGTTAGAGGCCATCCAAAATTGGCCACGGTCAAGTAGTAAGAAGCAGGTCCGAGCATTCCTAGGGGTGGTGGGGTATTACCGGCGTTTCATTCCCCATTTTGCCACAAGGGCAAGTCCCCTAACGGACTTAGTGAAGGCCCGTAGTCCGGATCCAGTGAGATGGTCTGACGCAGCAGNAGGTTTCACAAATGAGCTTGAGTCTCAAGTGGACCACAGCTGGAGTTACCTTTTTGATTGTCTTGTGTAAAATATTGTGATAGACCCAGACCAGTTGGGAACAGCAGAGTAGTAGAAGGGAGATATAATGGCCACTGGATAAGCAGTTTTCTGTTCCCTGAGTGACCAGAGCAGGTGCTGCTCCAGGCTAATGAGAACACCTGACTCCAATTAACCTGCTAAGAGTCAGGTGAGGCTGTTAAGCACCTGACTCTAATTAAGGCCCCTCTGATGCTATAAAAGGACTCACTCCAGTCAGGCCAGGGGGAACCAGGGAGCCAGAGGAGAGGAAGTGCATGTGAGGAACTGGGAGCAAGAGGTGTGCAAGAAGCTGAGAGTGAGTAGGTGTACCGCTGGAGGACTGAGAAGTACAAGCATTATCAGACATCAGGAGGAAGGTCCGGTGGTGAGGACAAAGAAGGTGTTGGGAGGAGGCCATGGGGAAGTAGCCCAGGGAGTTGTAGCTGTTGTGCAACTGTACCAGGAGGCACTCTAGACAGCTGCAGTCCACAGGGCCCTGGGCTGGAACCCGAGTAGAGGGCGGGCCCGCGTTCTCCCCAAACCTCCCAACTCCTGATCAAACACAGGAGGAATTGACCTGGACTGTGATTTCTACCAGAGGGGAAGGTCTCTGGACTGTTCCCGACCCACAGGGTGAATCTGTGAGGTGAGCAAATCCGCCAATAAGCGCAGGACCCACCAAGGTAGAGGAGGAACTTTGTCGCAATATCTATTGCTGAGCAGATTGGGGGTGGGGAGTAAGTTTCCTGCATTGTGCCAATAGTGCTGCAGATTATCGGAAGTGTCACAGCACTTCTGATCAGCAAATTTAAGACATGATCATAGCAATGTGTGTACATAGCTAGNATCAGGAGGAAGGTCTGGTGGTGAGGACAAAGAAGGTGTTGGGAGGAGGCCATGGGGAAGTAGCCCAGGGAGTTGTAGCTGTTGTGCAACTGTACCAGGAGGCACTCTAGACAGCTGCAGTCCACCTGGCCCTGGGCTGGAACCCGGAGTAGAGGGCGGGCCCGAGTTCCGCCCAAACCTCCCAACTCCTGATCAAACACAGGAGGAATTGACCTGGACTGTGGTTTCTACCAGAGGGGAAGGTCTCTGGACTGTTCCCGACCCACAGGGTGAATCTGTGAGGTGAGCAAATCCGTCAATAAGCACAGGACCCACCAAGGTAGAGGAGGAACTTTGTCGCAATATCTATTGCTGAGCATATTGGGGGTGGGGAGTAAGTTTCCTGCATTGTGCCAATAGTGCTGCAGACTATCGGAAGTGTCACAGCACTTCCGATCAGCAAATTTAAGACATGATCATAGCAATGTGTGTACATAACTATTAGGTATTTCTCTGACTTTTGCTCCATCATAGCCTTGTCTGTTACCTATGTTTATCTGAATCCAGAGCTATGGTAACTAATTTCTGTTTTCCAGGCAGTGTCAGGAAATAAATCAGTGGGGGACACCACGCCTCTGTTTGATAAATGATTGGTACATGCAAGAGTACTTCCACTCAAAAATCCTTGTTTTTACTGAATTCAAAGCACATATCAAAATATAGCAATAGTCTAGAACACCCCAGAAAATAGTTACCCAAAGTCGGAAATGGCACCGAGTGACAGCAGCAGGGTTCTGGTGGCTAGCCTTCCGCCTAGCATCTGGAGAGGTAGCACTCAGACTCTAAGCTTGCAGAAATCCTCTCAAAAGAACTTCTCCCTGGCTTTTCCAAAGTACACTCTCTAACTAATCTTTTTATAAGTAACTCAAAACAAAGTANTCTCTGGACTGTTCCCGACCCACAGGGTGAATCTGTGAGGTGAGCAAATCCGTCAATAAGCACAGGACCCACCAAGGTAGAGGAGGAACTTTGTCGCAATATCTATTGCTGAGCATATTGGGGGTGGGGAGTAAGTTTCCTGCATTGTGCCAATAGTGCTGCAGACTATCGGAAGTGTCACAGCACTTCCGATCAGCAAATTTAAGACATGATCATAGCAATGTGTGTACATAACTATTAGGTATTTCTCTGACTTTTGCTCCATCATAGCCTTGTCTGTTACCTATGTTTATCTGAATCCAGAGCTATGGTAACTAATTTCTGTTTTCCAGGCAGTGTCAGGAAATAAATCAGTGGGGGACACCACGCCTCTGTTTGATAAATGATTGGTACATGCAAGAGTACTTCCACTCAAAAATCCTTGTTTTTACTGAATTCAAAGCACATATCAAAATATAGCAATAGTCTAGAACACCCCAGAAAATAGTTACCCAAAGTCGGAAATGGCACCGAGTGACAGCAGCAGGGTTCTGGTGGCTAGCCTTCCGCCTAGCATCTGGGGAGGTAGCGCTCAGACTCTAAGCTTGCAGAAATCCTCTCAAAAGAACTTCTCCCCGGCTTCTCCAAAGTACACTCTCTAACTAATCTTTTTATAAGTAACTCAAAACAAAGTGTAACTCAAAGTAGCTTCTAATAGGCTGACCATTTCCCTAGCAACAGCAAAGAACTCATAATATCTACTTATCTATAAAGCAACTCTAGGAAGAAACTTACAGACACAGGTACCCAAACCAAGGTCAGCTATTCACCCTCCCTTTTCGTTCTTATGAATCTGTGACATTGCAGCTGTGCAGTTGTTTTTGTCTGCCTAAAGAAGGCCAAATTCTTTTTCGCTATGTGGTGTCCTCGCTCCCAGCGTATGGTGACTAAGTGTACAAGATGACTGCGATATATATGAAGTCCAGTTCTCTCATAACATGTCCACAGAGAAATTCCAAACTGCCAGCTCCTGAAGAATTACAGAAGCTAAACCGGAGCTGGTTGTATCCTCAACATTGATGTAGGTTAGAAAAACATGACCTAGAATATCGTAGCAAACAGCGTACGGGGATACTCAGCTGTTCCTTTTGGGATCTGGTGGTTGTTTCATCAACAAGCACTGCAAAGATCTCAGCTCTCAAAACTTTGGCAATAATTTGTTGAATTTGATGGGCCCACAGCAGCTATTATTTTATTTGGAATCTTCCAGCTCATATATGATGTATTTCTGGGGGCACTACAGAAATACAGTACAAATTAATAATAATCTGTCTATCAAATTATGAATTAGTTTGTTTTGTGAACCCCATTTATGATTGTAACTTTCATGTGGATTAGAGCATCCATTTTGTAGCAAAGACTTAAACTCTTGACACATAAGAGAACATCTGAGAAGCTGTGACAGAGTGATTATGCATCATAAACATTCCCTATTGGAATAATAGGATTTCTACCAGCAGCTTCATTGACTATGAATATTTATCTATGCAAAAGCCAGACTGAAGCCTGGAATTTCCCCAGTGGAAGCACATGAGCAAGGTGAACAGAAAGTGCTCTAAAAAGAGGTTCTTCTCTAAGCCAGGGAGGCCATTCCACTGCCAGAAGCAAGAAAGGACTGCCAGAAGGCCAGAAGGCAGGAAGGACTGCCAGTCTGAAGGCGTGTGACCAAACCCAGGACTTGCAGAAGGGATGAGATCAGACTGGGAGGAATTGCATTCAAGACTGTTTGTTGTTTTCCATGGATCTGTAACTCTAGTGCTATTTAAGAGTAAAAGTATTTGTGGTTAAGAAATTCCTTTGCTAAGCCGGTCTTCATTGCTTTATTGCCATGTTGTTTCTGAAGGGTGTAACTAGGAAACCAGAGCCCTCACAGCCAGGTGGATTCTGGAGGGACTTTATTGAAGCAACTGAAGGCTCGAAGAGCTATAACACTAATTCTGGGGTCCAGGTGGTTGGACTTCATAGTCCCACAGCCCCAAAAGTGTGTCAGACACAGGATCTACACCTGGGAGTGAGCCTGAGAAACCCAGAGCTAGGAACCATGACTATTCACTATCTAGACTCAGGGGGCTTAGAAGCACATGACATTCAGTTGGTCAGATGCAATCACAACAGATTGGTGTCTGTACATAGAGCAGGGCTGGAGCCAGGTTGTGACAGTTTCAACCATCGATAGGAACCTTGTGTTTTCTTGGGACCATGGTGTTCCAAATGATAAGACCCTGGCTCTCCTGTGTTTTCTGGTTATAGAAGAGTCTAATTATTAGGAGTTAAAATAGGATTTATAATGGAATCTCTTTGCAATCTTAACTATGGAGCTATCACCATACAATTTTATATTCTTATTTAATATCCTACTATCTCACAAGTGTCTAAGAATGATCAGCCTTTGTGTCTTTCATAGAATTGATCAAACATGCAAGACTAGACAACCAGGTAACCTCTGCAGGTTCAGCACATACTGTAGGAATGTGTTTTGACCGGGATGGAACAGTAATTACTTTAAGCAGGGTGCAGTTTGTGGAAACGTAGGCTCTAATCTAGGCTAGAACAGGGGGCACATTCCAGGCCCAGTGTTCACTCTGTGGGTATTCCTGTTCATTCCCTTCAACGGGACTGCTCACAATGGGAAGCACTAGGCTGGGTAGCAAGTGTTTGCAGGACCAGTCTCATAGCTTTTAAAACTATCGGACAAGGTCTGACCCTGTCTGTTCTGCCTTGCCAAGCCAGTTTTAGAAACTAGAATAGCTGCAACTCTATTTTAACATAATTTGGAGACTGTGTTTAAAGGTTAACACAGGTTGGACCACAGTCTGTTTTTTGTTTTGAATACCACTATCACATATTGCCTGTATTTGCTACAACATCTGGAAATTCACTGAACTGTTCTTTGTGATGTTATTCTGTTACATCTGTTCTGAATGGTCTCTAACCTGCTCCCATTGTAGTAAATGGCAAAATTCCCATTGGCTTAACACAATGGAGGATCAGGGCCACTGTGCGTATAATTTTTGTTCCTTGAGGTAGGAGAGCTTATGAATGTAGGGTCCCTTTTTAAAATCTTTTTGAGTTTTTATTATTTAACATTCACAAACAGTAGCATAACCTAATTATAATTTTGTCATAGTGTCTACTCCCACTTGTTTTATCCTATAATTACAAAATACACAGCATAAAAATAAAAAATCACGGCACGCAATTAATAAAAGCAAGGCAACAATCTAATAAAAAGAGAAAACAACGTAATAAAGTCCATATGTCATTTGTAAAAAAAATTAGGATCTTTCTTTAGCTGCATTTAATAATAAATTACATTTAGAATATGTAGCACCTTATTTCCTTCAAGATCCTTAAGTACTATACAGACATGGGTCCACTCACCCACCAGCACACTGTTGCAGCCCCTTCTGGGATGTATTGCAGCAGCCTTTTTGTAACAGAACACAGTAGTGTAAGAGAGGAAGTGAAGAATAACTTCAACTGAATCTCCTTGTCCAAGTTCATGGACTATTTCAAAAGATCTTGGACTTTATAAAAGGTTTTTGGACCAACTTCTAAAGATATTCCCTTACTTACCTTGTCTCACTCACATCCTGTGACCAACACGCTACAGGACTGCAAACAAATTTTTGCTGACACTTCAAGAATAGACAGTTACTTCTCCCCTTCCCCAACGTAGAACAGGACACCCAGACCTCTATTAATAATGCCATGAAAACAAAAATGAGCAAGGCCATTTACATGATCACATTTGCTGTGTTATTAAGCGTTTTAACTACAATAAATGTGATGAGCATTTAGGAATTAAAAATGGATTGAGGCATTTATAAAGTCATAGATTTTTCTCTCCTCGCCCTCCAGTCAGACTCTCCTGGGAATAGCCCTCATTTGGGACAATTGAGTTAGTAAGCCTTATTTGTGTGAATAGGCCCATTGGAGTCAATGAGAATACTGTTGAGAGTAAGGTGAGCAGGATTTGGCCCCAATCCTCTTTTAGACTTCATAGATTTTAAGACCTGAAAGGGCTCTTATCATCACACAGGCCACAACATTTAACCCAGTGATTCTGGGTCTAGCTAACAACTTGTGACTGAAGTACAGCATATCTTTTAGAAAGACACCCAATTTTTTAATGGTGCTTGTAACGGGGTCGCCTGTTGCCAGGTGCCACCCTGTGTTTCCATAGCACCTGCTCCCTCCAAGACCTTTTAGGACTGTTGTATAGTCTTTTTTTCAGGGTTATCACTAGTCATTGCCTGAAACTGGGTCAGTAGCCCAATGTAATTCAAAATAGTCCTCAGTGTCCCAAACAGCAAGTCTGTCATAGCATCCCCACACTGCATATCCATCTCCTATGCTCCTGCTGTTCACGGAGCCTTTAATCCATCCAGCTGAAGCCTAGCATTCTAGCTCTGGCTTCCTTTCCCCTTCAGCACTCTCCCCATTCTGAGAGGAAAGGGCATAAATACTACTCTCTTTCTGAGAGCTCCTTCCGATTGGCCAAGAGAGAGAGTAGTCTCTACCCTACGCTACAGGCTCCTGACCCTGGGCCATTTAAAGTGACAGTGTTCTGGGATCTTCCCATCCCACAACTAACACATGGGGCCACCTCCCCTCTAGCATGTGCTCATAGCCCCTGGAATGGGGTCCTCAGGCCCCCACCCTTAGTCTTAAAGGGCCAGTGTACCCTGCTATAGTGCTACTTGTAAATACTAGAAAATATTACAATATAAAGAGATTAATTAGAACTTTACTACTCATAAGTTTTGAAGTCAAGAGTAAAGGACATTTACTGATTGAAAACCACTCCATTTAATTCAGTTCCTATTCTCCTCTCTATCATATTTCCTGCAGAAAGCTTGATAAATGATGGAAAGGATGACTAAGACAGAGCACCGGTTTTAAGATCTATTATACTCCATTCCCAGGCATCAGTTCAAAAATAAATTGTGTGCTGAGAAAAATGTAGGGTATGTTTCAATTTCAAAACAAAGTTGGGGGTGGGGGAATACTGGGCTTGAACTGAAAAGGAATAACAGAGAGGGATGATAGCAGAGGGTAGTTCATAGAAAACTAAAAGGACACAGACCTTGTTGCAGGGATACAATTTGACCTACATTCTTTATTCCTAACTCTCGCCAAAGTCTATCTTCTTGAAGTCTATGTAACTACATTTATTATAAGAAAAGGGGGTTAGAAAATGCTGTGTATGAGCAGTTTGGCTGAATTAATGTTTGAGGAACTTTTCATTTTCTGACGGTTTGTGTTCTTCTTTTAACAGGGCAGACTCAATGTGGCATTAACATAGTTATTTTGTGTTTTTTCTACTTTGTGAGACTGAGCTAATGACATTTCACTGAGGATGGGGAGGAGGAGAATCAGAGTTGGAAGTTTACCTTGTAAGTGTGTCAAGTGAATGGCATAGTAGGAAATTTCAGTATGAGCAAATCTCTCTCTAGTGCTAATGACCTAGCTCCACCTTGCTTTTGGTCACTGTCACCCAGGCCCTTATTATTCCAATCCCAAACCTAATCCCTTGTACCTTGTATGAATCAAATATGAATGACCTCTCTGATGTACCATATAGGCCTGTTTCTGAGCCCTGCAGCATCCAATGGAAGACAATGGGTGACACTTTCAAAAGCTCTGAGGATTAAGTTTCATTTTCAAAAGTGATTTAGGCACTAAGCGCCTATGAGAATTAGGATTTTAAGTGCCTGTGTCATTATGAAAAATGGGACTTAGGTTCCTGAGTCAACTAGTCGGTCTTGAAAATGTTACCCTAGTTCATTAAATTAGTCAATATTTAAAGACATAAACTTGAAATGGAGTTATAAGAATAACAGTAAGAATTAAAACAGTAAGAATAGAATAAGTGTATCATACATCCACATCAGGATGATTAGGAAGAAAGTAGATCTACTGTGTTCAGAGTATATTATGGAATTGTGCTGGTTATGGTTGTTATCAGGCTTTGCCCAGTGGGACCTTAACCCCTTTCTGTGAATGAAGCAGTTGATTCTTTTAATTTATGTAGTACCACTGGTATGTATAGCATTTTACAGACATAGAAGAAGATGGGGCTCCTTGTTCCAAAGATCTGTGGGCCCAGTTCTGTGAGTTGCTGACCAGTGTCTCCGCTCAGGAGAAGACAACTGTAAACAATAGGAAGGGAATACAGCTGTTGGGACAGTGACATTGTTTGCCAAGTAAAGCAGATTGTGACATATACGATGATGTGGTTTTATTCATATTCTACTTTTGTTATGATCTTGCTGTTTTACTTTTTTTTTTTAAATAGTCCAATGCCCCAGCACCAGTAGATAGTGGTGGAAAGCTAGCTGAAATAAGCAAGCTTTGAACAGTGTTTTAAGCCTACCCCAACCAAGAGTAAAATACTGTGAAATGATACATGGGGAAATGAGACAGGATTTTCAGCACTGCTGACTCTGTAATATGCTCTGCCAAAGGTGGTGAATAGGTTAGGGCATTGGCCTGGGGTGTGGGAGGCCCAGCTTCACATCCTTGCTCTGCCTAGTTCAAAGCAGGGTTTTTTATCCCAGATCACTCCAAATCAGGCAGAGCAGGGACTTAAGCCTGGATCTCCTATCTACCGCGTTATAGTCTCTCTCTCTCTCTCTCTCTCTCTCTTTGAACAGAATTTCCACCCTGGAACTTAGAAATCTTTCCAATGAAGTGTCATCAAAATCGGTGTGGTTCTGTGAAATGTTTTGATTTAGATGCAATGGAAAATGTTTGGTTTTTTTATGGAAAAATGTTCCTTTGGAAAATTTCTCACCAGCCCTAGTGGTGATATTGTGTGCAGGAGATATAATGGGACATAGCTACCAGAATTATTATTTTAAAAACTTGATATAGCAGACTGGAGAAATATTACATTCGGTCTGTACTGTGCAGATTACTGGTTTGCTGCTTGAATAGTTATGACAAAATATGCACTGAGTTTACTGTAAGAAAAAGAATCCGTATCTTCATAAGGATGTTGTGCCAAGAGACAAATATTCACTTCAAAAACATGTAGAGAAAAAATAACCGTGTCAGTTGAGCTCAGAGATAAGCAGTAATACAGCATGTGCTTTGTCACATGTTGAGAAACTTGCTCTAAAATACACATACATTGTGGAACTGCTTCATTTAAACCTTGGTGGGGATGGCAGGACTCCAAACAAACATCACCGCATTCTCTTCCCGTCACAAACACTAAGTAATGTATTTGGCGTTCTTTTATTTTGTCAAATACATTGTTGAAGTACAAACATTTATTCTTGTTTAAAATTTGTGAGTTAACTCTGGGCTCATGAAAGGGAGACGTGCTGGGTTTAGCAAAGGACAACCAGCTTCCCCATACAGCTCAGTCCTGACCTGCAACGCTCCTGTACCTATTGGAGGCACTCTTGAATAACTGTACCACTGTGTTACATTAAGGTGATATGGACAAATGGGTGAAACTGTTAAACTCACTTTTACTTGTTAGATGATCTTAGAGGGTTAGATCCCAGATCTTCAGAGGTGTTAGACTAGTGTGTTATTTCACTGTACCACTCAGTTCACTGGGTATTAAGAATGAGTAGTAGCATTTCTTTTATTTGGCATAAGTAAAACCTGACACCTGCAGGTTTCTTCTTCTTGTCCCTCTTTTATAAAAATCTTGCATCAAACATTTCCAGGTAGCGTTGTTGAAATCTGTTTATGCCACTTCTGATGTCTTTGCCTTTCGATTGTCAGTTTTGCATCACTTGTGGTTGTAAAATTGCCCAGGAACGGTATAAAACAGAGAACCAAATACACTGCAGTTTTTGGAGCAATGTAACACTGAATTAAACAATTTGGATCTTTAATTCCTGTTGGTAGGCCTATTGTTCTGTTTTTAACATGATCACTTACTGGTAGTGGTGAAGCTTTGTTTTAAATTTAATAATGCAATATGTCAACAGCCATGGCAAGAGAACATCATTTTGCTTTCTGGCCCCTTTATCCCCCTTCGACTAGAGATGAGCTCTAGCTGTGATGCCATATACCATTTGGGAGCTGATCTTCACAGACTTAAGAATTTGTTCAGATCTAGATTTTTGTTTTAGCCCATCTCTACTTTTATCTTTGATTTCAATACATTTGTTACATGTTAAACATGTAAATATTATTCTATTAGACTCCAACCAAAAAGATGGCTCATTGTTTTCCTATTAACATAATGAGTTTTGGAACTTGAGCTGCAGTATAGCTAACAAATAATGAAGAAAAAGGTGTTTGTTTCTGCGTACAAGATAGCTGCCTATAGAATTGCAGCACATTTATTGCTTCAGCCATTTTTAAGGGTCTGAGTTAGTGTATTTTTGTATGTTTTTGATATTACAATGCAACAGTGTTCCTTGCAGAGAGTTTCCCCTTTACTGTGGGGAAAATTCCTCTGACACGCAGGCAATGACAGCTTCTCATAAAAGGAAGCTTTTGTGATGTTCTCGTCCCATTCAGGATATAGTAATACAAATAATAATAACAGTACACCACTATCTTATTCTGTTAGTCACCTTCCATGTGCACACGCTTTTCTCTAGTCCACTTACTACGATGTAGTCTGTGAATTTATGGTAGCCTGTGTTTTGATTACTAGTGTCCTTGCTTACTGAGGCTCCTGCTCCTCAAATTACAGTTCCAGTTATGCTTTCACAGTCAAATGAAGACTTAGAAGGCACTTGTATTGCAAATGCCAGAAAAACCCTAACAGCAGCTAAGAGGCAATGGCCCATCTATGGCAGAACCATGATATATCATTTGGGCCACAGCCACACAACAGTCCACCAATACAGTAACTCCTCACTTAACATTGTAGTTATGTTCCTGAAAAATGCAACTTTAAGTGAAACAATGTTAAACTAATCCAATTGTCCCATAAGATTTAATGTAAATGCGGGGGGGTTAGGTTCCAAGGAAATTTTTGGGGGGCAGACAAAAGGCATTATACTGTACTGTACTGTGGTTGGGAAGTGCCCCTGGCTTACCCCACACAGACACAGCCCGCTGCAGGCAAGGACGCTAGGAAGCACCTTTGCAGCAGCAGCGGCAGCTTCCCTGGAGAACAGGCTCGGATTTTGCCAGGAATGCTCCAGGCCCACCTCTTCCTGTCCCTGTTCCACTCCAGGCCCACCTCTTCCCACCCCCACTCCACCTCCTCTCCTCTCACATCCCTCCCCACTCAAAGTCCTAAGCGCTGCCAAATAGCTGTTTGGCGGTGCTTAGGACTTTCTGGGAGGGCGGGGGAGGAGCAGAGACGCAGGGCTTCCCTGCTCCTGCCCCTCCCTCCCAGAAAATCCTAAGCGCGAAGTGCTGGGAGGGAGGGGGAGGAGCAGGGAAGCCCCGCATCTCCACTCCTCCCCCTCCCTCCCAGAAAATCCTAAGTGCCGCTAAACAGCTGTTTGGTGCTTAGGATTTTCTGGGAGGAAGGGGGAGGAGGCGGAGAAGCAGAACTTGTGCAATGCTCCCTTGTAAAGTCGCTGCTCTTCCACAGAATCTTACAAGCAGGCAGCCAAATGACGTTATAAGGGAACATTGCACAACTTTAAATGAGCATGTTCCCTAATTGAGCAGGGATGTAACATTGAAACAACGTTAAGTGGGACAACGTTAAATGAGGAGTTACTGGATCTTGGAACAATATTGTTACTGCGGTGATGCAACTGGAAATGCTCTCCTGTCATGAACTATGGAATCAGTTTGTCATAATCAAGAAACTTTTATTATAGAAAACACATACAAATATAAATACAGACAAAAAGTCTTCCAAACAGCTTGAGTTCCAGCATTATTTCCCAGGTTTACCGGGTCCACACCTAGCTCTACAGCACAGACACATCTACTGGGTGAATATGATATGACAAGTAGACATATGATTACTTTCTCTAGCAGAGCACCAACAGTTATTGTGACAACTGCAAGTAAAAATGCCAGCAAGTATGCAGCATGTGCCCACTCAGAGTGGCGTTTTGTGTGTCAGCAAGTGGCATTATCAGTGAACATTAATGTTGCCTTTCAACAGATGTTACTATCCATACTCTTACTCTTCTTTTTAATGTTAGTTTAAAACAAAATGCAAATATCTCTTTATTTTCGGTATTTTTAAGGCATCGCCTTGTTAGCTAATTTAAATTAACATTAACCCAAGCCTACAAATGGAAATGCAACATGATGAGGAATACAGTTAGTTTGCTAGTCAAATACAAATCCATGTATGCCTCCCAAATCACTTCTCTGATACAGAGTCAATGTTTGGTTGTGTAGTTAGGGCACAACTGGACTCATATGGAAATTAGTTGGAGTTAGATTGGGAATCTGAACAGTGAATTATACATTAAAAATCAGGGGAGGTTCTTGTGTTCACAACTGGACATCTATGGTCACTTTGCTTATTGACGTATTCACCTCTCCTATTTGGGGTCTTACCTGTTATAAGTAGGGCTGTTGATTAATCGCAGTTAACTCACGCTATTAACTCAAAAAATTAATCGTGTTTTAAAAAAATTAATTGTGATTAATCGCAGTTTTAATCGCACTGCTAAACAATAGAATACCAATTGACATTTATTAAATATTGTGGATGTTTCTTCTACATTTTCATATATATTGTATTCTGTGTTGTAATTGAAATCAAAGTGTATATTATTTTTTATTACAAATATTTGCGCTGTAAAGATGCTAAACAAAAGAAATAGTATTTTTCAATTCCCCTCATACAAGTACTGTAGTGCAATCTCTGTTGTGAAAGTGCAACTTACAAATGTAGATTTATTATTTTTTTGGTACATAACTGCACTCACAAACAAAACAATGTAAAACTTCACAGCCTACAAGAACACTCAATCCTACTTCTTGTTCAGCCAATCACTCAGACAAACAAGTTTGTTTACATTTACAGGAGATAATGCTGCCCTCTTCTTATTTACAATGTCATTAGAAAATGAGAAGAGGCATTTGCATGGCACTTTTGTAGCCGGCATTGCAAGGTATTTACGTGTTAGATATGCTAAACATTCGTATGTCCCTTCATGCTTCAGCCACCATTCCAGAGGACATGCTTCCATGTTGGTGACGCTCGTTAAAAAAATAATGCATTAATTAAATTTGTGACTGGACTTCTTGGGGGAGAATTGTATGTCCCCTGCTCTCTTCTACCTGCATTCTGCCATATATTTCATGTTATAGGAGTCTCGGATGATGACCCAGCACATGTTGTTCATTTTAAGAACACTTTTACAGCAGATTTGGTGAAACGCAAAGAAGGTACCAATGTGAGATTTCTAAAGATAGCTACAGCACTCAACCCAAGGTTTAAGAATCTGAAGTGCCTTCCAAAATCTGAGAGGGATGAGGTGTGGAGCATGCTTTCAGAAGTCTTAAAAGAGCAACACTCCGATACGGAAACGGCAGAACCCAAACCACCAAAAAAGAAAATGAACCTTTTGCTGGTGGCATCCGACTCAGATAATGAAAATGAACATGCGTCAGTCCGCACTGCTTTGGATTGTTATTGAGCAGAACCCATCATCAGCATGGATGTACGTCCCCTGGAATGGTGGTTGAAGTACGAAGGGACATATGAATCTTTAGCGCATCCGGCACGTAAAAATTTTGTGACAGCAGCTACAACACTACCATGAGAATGAGAATGCCTGTTCTCACTGTCAGGTGACATTGTAAACAAGAAGCGTGGAACATTATCTCCTGCCAATGTAAACAAACTTGTTAGTCTGAGCGATTGGCTGAATAAGAAGTAGGCCTGAGTAGATGTGCAGGCTCTAAAGCTTTACATTGTTTTATTTTTGAATGCAATGTTTTTTGTACATAATTCTACATTTGTAAGTTCAACTTTCATGATAAAGAGATTGCACTACAGTACTTGTATTACGTGAATTGAAAAATACAATTTCTTTTGTTTTTTTACAGTGCAAATACTTGTAATCAAAAATAAATATAGAGTGAGCACTGTACACTTTGTATTCTGTGCTGTAACTGAAATAAATATATTTGAAAATGTAGAAAACATTGAAAAATATTTAAATAAATGGTATTCTATTATTAGCAGTGTGATTAATCACAATTAATTTTTTTAATCTCTTGACTGCCCTAGTTATAAATAATCAGTTTTGAACAGGTCTTTCCCCTCTGAGTTCAGCCAAGCAACCAAAGAAGGCAGGAGTCCATTTGTACTATGTAGAAACAAAATTTAGTCAGGAGCGTGTGCATTACCGTGCTGGATCAGACGAGACTCACCTAATGCTCTGTCTCCATTAGGGGCCAGTACCAGATGTGTCAGAGGAAGGTGCAATAATAATCCCTGTGATTACTTCAAGAGGATTTGAAGAAAAAAATATTTTGAAGGTTCTCTCAGAGAGTTAAACCATTTTGTGACAATATATTTATTTTCCATGTTGTTTTACTGTCATTTCCATTAGTTTAATATGGGCTTGAAAATATTCTGTTGAACCAGAAGAACAGGCATTAATCTTTTCCCCGGAGGTTGGCTATACAGAAATCAAGCGACCCAGATATCCAGCATGGCTCTCCTGCTACCTGCCTTTCAACTGTGGTGACGCATAGCAGGTGCAGGTCCAAATCAGATGTAGAAATGGTGAATAACTCCTGACGCTTGGGCTTTGTTTTGGACCAAGCCTGTGGCCAAATCATATTCAGCCATGGTCAAATAGTATCAAATGCTGCTCCGTTATAGCCAGAGGGCTAAAGTAAGTAAATAGGGTCATTTGGCTTCAAGGTGATATTAAACAGTGTCTTTAATTAACTCAGGACTGAAACTTATTATGGAGCCCCATCAAAAAGACACAAAAAGGGATGCTGTTTACAGGGCAGAAGTATAATAGCCCCGTAATCTGATTGTGATGACTCTCCAGATGCACATGACCTGCTGTAAATGGATACCTGTTATGCTAGTTGATGAGATAGCTTTAAGCAAACAAATAATTTGGATCAGAAGGGCTGTAAATCCCTATGGCCTGCTGTAATTAAAGGGATATATGTCTGCCCTGCTTAAATTCATGTTAAGCAAGAAAGGGGAGACTTCAAAGAGTGGGGGAGGGATTCTCTGTTGTGAAAGCAGCAAAGAATCCTGTGGCACCTTATAGACTAACAGACGTTTTGCAGCATGAGCTTTCGTGGGTGAATACCCACTTCTTCGGATGCAAGTAGTGGAAATTTCCAGGGGCAGGTATATATATGCAAGCAAGAAGCAAGCTTGAGATAACGAGGTTAGTTCAATCAGGGAGGATGAGGCCCTGTTCTAGCAGTAGAGGTGTGAAAACCAAGGGAGGAGAAACTGGTTCTGTAGTTGGCAAGCCATTCACAGTCTTTGTTTAATCCTGAGCTGATGGTGTCAAATTTGCAGATGAACTGAAGCTCAGCAGTTTCTCTTTGAAGTCTGGTCCTGAAGTTTTTTTGCTGTAGGATGGCCACCTTAAGATCTGCTATTGTGTGGCCAGGGAGGTTGAAGTGTTCTCCTACAGGTTTTTGTATATTGCCATTCCTAATATCTGATTTGTGTCCATTTATCCTTTTCCTTAGAGACTGTCCAGTTTGGCCGATGTACATAGCAGAGGGGCATTGCTGGCATATGATGGCGTATATTACATTGGTGGATGTGCAGGTGAATGAACCAGTGATGGTGTGGCTGATCTGGTTAGGTCCTGTGATGGTGTCGCTGGTGTAGATATGTGGGCAGAGTTGGCATCGAGGTTTGTTGCATGGATTGGTTCCTGAGCTAGAGTTACTATGGTGCGGTGTGCAGTTACTGGTGAGAATGTGCTTCAGGTTGGCAGGTTGTCTGTGGGCGAGGACTGGCCTGCCACCCAAGGTTTGTGAAAGTGTGGGATCATTGTCCAGGATGGGTTGTAGATCCCTGATGATGCGTTGGAGGGGTTTTAGCTGGGGACTGTATGTGATGGCCAGTGGAGTCCTGTTGGTTTCTTTCTTGGGTTTGTCTTGCAGTAGGAGGCTTCTGGGTACACGTCTGGCTCTGTTGATCTGTTTCCTTATTTCCTCGTGCGGGTACTGTAGTTTTGAGAATGCTTGGTGGAGATTTTGTAGGTGTTGGTCTCTGTCTGAGGGGTTAGAGCAGATGCGGTTGTACCTCAGTGCTTGGCTGTAGACAATGGATCTTGTGGTGTGCCCGGGATGGAAGCTGGAGGCATGAAGGTAGGCATAGCGGTCGGTAGGTTTTCGGTATAGGGTGGTATTAATGTGACCATCACTTATTTGCACTGTGGTGTCCAGAAAGTGGACCTCCCGTGTAGATTGGTCCAGGCTGAGGTTAATGGTGGGGTGGAAGCTGTTGAAATCTTGGTGGAATTTTTCCAGAGTCTCCTTCCCATGGGTCCAGAT